>VWYK01047235.1:0-21980 GCA_013399775.1 Semnornis frantzii | reverse complement strand
GGGTTGGAACTAGTTGATCTTTGAGGTCCCTTCCAACCTTACCATTCTATGATTCTATGACATAAACCAGAAGGAGATGTGTCTTGCTACCAAGTGGGCTTTGTTGGTTAAAAGGAGTTAGAGTTACCCTCCCTACACGCTCCTGCGTCACTGCCCTTCAGCTCATAATGCGCAGAAGCACTTAGGTAAATATGTGACTAATTTAGAGGGCAGAGGGTAGCATTAATTACCTCTTGCTGTCCTTGGATGTTTCTGTGTCACTGACTCGCTAATCTATGACTCTTGCTTTCTCTGTTGCTGTTCCTCGTGGCAATAATGACCTCTGCTCTCAGTTTGTACGTTTAAATTCAAAATGCAAACACATCGGTCAGAGAGAGACCTCATTTCTCCTGCTGCACAGGCGCTGTTTGATGAAGGAATGAGCCAGAGTGACTTCAGAGTCCATTAGGCATGTCTCAGGAGGCAGGAAGCTCAATGCTTACAGAAGTCCTGACACATAGAAATCTGCATTGAGAGAAAAAGATCCTGCTTGACCGAAGGTGTTTTGCACACAGAGTTTAAAGTGCGGCTTTGTATGGAGAAGTGACTCTGTGGGGTGGCTTTGTGTGTGATTTTCTGTGTTCCGTGGCATCAAGTTCAGACTTAGTCCTTTACAAGAAGATGAAATGTCATTTTTCTATCAGCCTTACACACTTGCTCTGGTTTGCAGAGCAAACCAGCTGGATGGGTGTTTTCCCATCCAGAAATCAGGATGGGGATTTAGCTGAACTGCAATGTAGACCACAGAAAACTGGACTCTCAAAAGCACTTTTGGAATACAATTTGCCTTCCAACAGTGTCTTACACCCAGAAGGCAAATATCCTGAGCTGCATTAGAGGGGAGTGGCCAGCAGGGCAAGAGAGGTGATTCTACCCCTTTCCTCTGCCCTTGTTTGAACCCCACCATGAATACTGCATCCAGTTCTGCTGTCCACATCATAACAAGGACACAGAGTGTTGGAGTGAGTCCAGAGGAGGGTCACAAAGGTGATTCAAGGGCTGAAATGCCTCTGCTATGAGGATAGGCTGAGGGAGCTGGGGTTGTTCAGCCTAGAGAAGAGAAAACTCCAGGGGGACCTTATAGCTGCCTTGCAGTACCTGAAGGGATCCTACAGGAAGGCTGGAAGTTGTCTAGCAATAGGACTAGGGAGAGGGTTTTTATCTGAGGAAGATTATAATTAGACTGGAGTTTAGGAAGTTCTTCAGTATGAGGATGGTGAGACTCTGGGATAGGCTGCCCAGAGAGACTGTGGATGCCTCCACCCTGGGGGTGTTCAAGGGCGGGTTGGATGAGTTCTTGATCAGCTGAATCTAGTTTAGAGGCTTCCCTGCCTGTGGCAGGGAGGTTGAAGTAGATGATGTCCAAGGTCCCTTCCAACCTGAGCCATTCTATGATGATGCTATTCCTTGTTTCTCAAGACAGTGCCTTAACTTCTTTGTTTTCACCTTTGAGCACATTGTGACATGTTCTTTGCTACCATTAAAGAAAATAGCAATCTTTGAGTTTGGATGGGTCAGATATGCTATTTATGAAAAGGTTATGTAAGCCAAATATTTGTCATCCTCACAGCACAGGGTGATGACACAGGGTAATAAGAAGCTGGGCAGGTAGGAAAAAGGGATTGGGAAGACAAGAAATTGAGGCTGAAGAACATGAGGAAGTAGGGATAAGAGGAAAAGAGAAAAAGGAAGGTGTTTGGGCCTGAAAGGACTTCAAAATATCAGTGCCTATTACAAATTTCCCCTGTGCAAGGGAAACCCACCCACTGACCTCCTGCTGCTGTCACCTAGATGTAGGCAGGAGCCCCTTATTGTGCTGTTATACCTGCCTTGGTTATTAGATGTAGTACTGTGTGATAAAGAGGAACAAGAAAATCTCCTGTTGACTTGCTGGTTTTAAGACCCAGCCCTCAGGCACCCTGAGATGAGTGGCTGCAGAAGATGAGTGGCTGGATCTCACAGGCCATGCAAGGCAAGCTCAGCTGTGGGCACAAATGCTGTATGATCTAGCTGAAGAAAATAAGACAGGCAACAGTCTGCCTAGGAGTTTGGGAGAGGATAAACTGAATGACCTTATTCCTTCAATGGAAGGATACTGCAAGCATAGATTAAGGGCAGCAGATTTGAGAGCATCCGTGGTGCCAGGCATGGTGGGAGAAGCCACACTGACTTGTGATCTTGGATACAGCTCTTGGAATAGCATGGGAAATCTTTTCTTGTGTCTCTCTTGCCCACTTCAAGTTGCCTCAGTGGTAGGACCCCCATTGCTTCCCCTGGAGAAATGACAGCCTGGCAAGGTTGGCATCTGTTGGTGCCTATAGCCTTTATCACAGCAAGCAGTTGGACTGAGCCCCTGCATTTCCTTCCCATAAACCCCTCAAAGGCCCACACTGAGATGAAGGTAAGTAGGCAGCAAAAGGGAAGCAGTTGTTCTCCAAAGGAAGGAGTGGAGGGTGTTGCTAACGCTGTGTTTCCTTGGAGCAACATGTCCTGCTACAGCCTGCCATGCCAAGAGAGGCACAGAGCCATGCATGACATCTCCAAATGGTCTGTCAGCTTTCCCTGAGCTCTTCCTTCAAAATGAGGAGAAGGCAGGGGAACAGACAGAGACCCTGAAAGAGGCTGGGGAGGTGCTTTGGAGGGCAGTGAGAGGAGCCCCATCAGTTCTGGTTTCTCTAATAGCCTAAATGAACAGTTTTGAGAGTTCATAATGCTAGCCACTTCCTAATTAGGGCAAGCTTTAAAAGGACCACTTGGCATCCTTGTTGGTGAGAGCCATGTGCTACCTGCAGCAGGCCAGCTCCAAAATGAAACTGATTTTTCTCTTACCTACATTCTGCATTCAAGCAGCTGCTCCTGACAGGTGCTTGCTCTCTTCCGAGCAGATGGCGACAAAAAGATGGGTTTGTTGGCAGGTTTTGCCACAAAGCAGCCTTCTTCTCACACATATTGATGTGTACACAAACATACATGGGTGCTGTCGAGCTTTCAGTTTGAAAAGTAATCCTTCTACTGATACAAGGTCAGTCACGTGGGGGCTCAGCGACAGGGCTCTGCACTTCTTTCTTCCGTTGCCTGGATCTAAAGGTGGGTTGTGACTTAGCTGCCACACCAAAACCTTGACTAACATTTCCCCATTAATGTGACTCTCCTGTGTCTGCAGGACTGTGTGCTAGGAGCAATGTCTGATGTCGGGCTTCATGCCTCTGTGTTTATCAGTGCACCTTTAATGGCTTGTGCTGGCTTAAGTGACAGTGAACATGAAAGGCAGAAGGTTTTAGACAGGGGCTGTCCTGATGTTTTTCTCTTTGACATTCTTTAGGGTAATACAATGGAAATGCAGAAAGCAAATGATCTCTCTCCTTAAATAAAGCAACCAACTGAAAATTGACAGTGGAGGAGAGACACAGCAATGCATTTCAACACAGAAATGTAACCGCAGCTTTTTATCTCCAGGAAACGCGCACAGGATTCTGAGTGCCAGAATGGGTCCAAAGCTGCCTTGGGGAAGTGTGGGGGGAGGAGATCATTTGTTCTGTATTCATCACTTGGAGACAGCTGCCAAACAAATCCTTCTATCTTGCTCTGCTCTTGGCCTGTTAACTCTGAATTTAACTCCCAGAGTTTGCCTGGTGAGGGCTGTAAATTGGACAAAGCGGTGCCAGGTTCAGGGGACGGCGGCATCGCCCAAAAGACCTTTCCTACTTCTATTTCTTAACGTGCAAGTAGCACCAGGAAGACCCCATACTTGCTCTGCTTTGCTGTTCATTTCAAAGAAAAGGCCTGAGCCAAGACAGCCAGATGAGGCTGACATCTGGCTATCAAACCTCTGCCAAGTCACTGCTGTTCTGTTGCTGGCAAGAGAATGATGCGTTGCAAATGCCAAGTTCTTGCTGAAATGTAAAGTGCATTCCCTGCATTTTCTTTGCTTCCTATCCAGCCACAATCAGCTCAGTATTTTGTTTTACTAATGGCCAAATTCAGATCTCCTTTCCAGATGCACAAATCCATTTCATTGATGCTAGAAGGCTTACACAACAAGTGGAACTCAACCCAGAGGTCCAGGATGGTCCTGTATTTTTCTGAGCTTACTGACAATTAGCTTGTTGACTGTGAATCTCATTCAACCATCCAAGCCCCTCCTGTGGGGTATGTTTCTGGTGAGGATTGCTAATCACATATATGAGAGCATTTTGTATCTAAGCTCTTCCAGGAAAGAGTAAGAAGAGCTCATTTCAGGTGGATAAGCTAAAGCAGCTCTGGAGATCTCCACCACTGCTATTTTCTGTAAACGTCTCTTCAATAAGAAATCATTGTAGCTTGTGGGGAAAAAAAAAATCTATTGCTAATTAGAGATAATGTGGAGTCAAAAGACAGCTTGCTAGGCCCCCTCTGAGATGTTACTCTCTGTTGTGCTCTGAAGCAGCCAGGTCACAGCTCTGCGGAGGAAACTCCTTCAGGGATGGTGTGTGAAGGAGCTGAAGCCTTAGGATTTGCCCTGTTTCCTCGTGAAGGACTTTTCATTTCACCCCTGCCTGCATGCTGTTGTACTCTCAGCACTTTTGGCAGCTTCCAGAGGGCACAAAATAGCTCTGCTGGTTTTGCAGCTGATACCTTGGCCAAGTGCATTTTCCCCCCTTTTCCAGTGAAGTAGTTCTGCTGCAGGCACAAGTAAGCAGTGTTTAAAATGGTAGTAGGAAATTAATTGTATTAAATAAATATGCACAGGACTTGGGCTGCTGAAGTGAATTTACTTTGCAAAGCGTGCAGATTTTATTTCTGCTTCTCTGGTTATCATCCCAAGTGTGACTTCTTTGACACCTAACTGCAGATTTCAGGAGTATCATTGTGCTGGCAGTTTGTGGGCTTGTAAGCAGAAGCCATCTGCTATTGAAAGCACTCAGGCAAGAGGTAGGTATTAATGCTTGCAGAGTAACTCAGAGCTTTTAGATTTTCTTTGGTGAAGCAACTTGCTATGAAAATGAAGTCTACACCGAAATCCCCAAAGAGTCTGCATGTGGATAGGGATTAGAGAAATCAGATTAATTGTGGATTGTTTTGTTACTGTGCCAGTAAGTCACCAGCACTTTGATCTTCCTCAATAGCTTCTGTGGAATTCATTGGAGAGAATCACAGAATCAAAGAATGGTGAGGGTTGGAAAGGACCTCTGAATATCATCTAGTCCAATCCTCCTGCTGAAACAGGTTCACTCAGAGCAGGTTGCCCAGGATTACATCCAGTGGACTTGGAATCTCTCCAGAGAAAGAGACTCACTTTGGGCAACCTGGTCCAGTGGTCTGTCACCCTCACAGAAAAGAAGTTTTCCCACATCTATGGATGGCACCTCCTGTGTTCCTGTTTGTGCCCATTGCTGCTTGTCCTGGAGTTGCTGGGCACCACTGAAAAGAGACTGGCCCCATCCTCTTCACATCCATTCCTTAGCTATTGATAAACACTGATAAGTTCCCCCCTCAGTCTTCTTTTCTCCAGGCTAAACAGTCTCAGGTCTCTTGGCTTTTTCTCATGAGAGATGCTCCAGTCCTGCCAACATCTTCATAGCCTCTTTTGCACTCTCTGCAGTAGTTCTCTGTCTCTCTTAAACTGGGGAATCCAGAATTGAACCAGATGCAGCTTCACTAGGGCAGAGTAGAGAAGAACCTCCCTTCATCTTCTTCTTGTGCTCTTCTTAATGCATCTCAAATTACTGTTGGCCTTCTTGACCCCAAGGGCACATTGCTCACTCATGGTGAGCTTGTCCACAAATACCCATGTTTCAGAGGAATGTATGTTTGGATATGGCCCTAGCAAGGTGATGCAGTGACTAAGTGTGTTTAGTACTGCTTGTGCCCATTTAGCACAGTCTGTGCCCATTTCCCTTTAGGGTTTTCTCAGCATTGCTTGTTTTGGTGCATGGGTTGACTTCAGGGCTTTAATTCTGTTGTCTGATGCACAAGTGTCACAGTATCATTTGTGATGTCTTGGAGAGGCACCTTCTGTCCTTTAGATACTACTTTGATGAGGTGGGAATTCCTATCAGTCTTCTGTCAGACCTGCCAGCCTTCTGAGCCTGTCTTTTGTTCCTGGAGCTACCTTGCACAGGCAGGCTTGACTGCAACAAAACCAAAGTGTGTGGCTGACAGCATTACCCTGCGTGCACAGAATCACAAAATGTTAGGGGTTGAAAGGGACCTAGAAACATCATCTAGTTGAACTCCCCTGCCAGAATAGGATCACCTAGAGTAGGTCACACAGGAATGCATCCAAGTGGCTTTTGAATGTCTCCGGAGAAGGAGGCTCCACAACCTCTCTCTGGGCAACCTGTTCCAGTGTTCTGTCATTCTCACAGTGAAAATGTTTTTCCTTATGTTCATGTGGAACCTCCTATGCTCCACTTGCACCCATTGCCCCTTGTCCTATCATTGGACATCTCTGGAAAGAACCTGGCTCCATCCTCCTGACATTAGCCCTTTACAGATTTATAAACATGAATGAGGTCACTTCTCAGTCTCCTCTTGGCCAAGCTAAAGAGACCTAGATCCCTCAGCCTTTCCTCATAAGGGAAGTCTTCTACTCTCTTCAGCATTATTGTGGCTCTGCACTGTAATCTTTCAAACAGTTTCCATTCTCTTCTCTCCTACACAGTAAGTGACCTCAGTACCAACAGCTCTGTAACAGAGCAGGAACTCTCACACGTGGTTTCCGTTGTGTCCTCACTCATTTTCAGTGTGTTATACTGTGGTATAAATACTGAATGTGCTCATTGATGAACATAGAGCACCAGACCATGCAA
This sequence comes from Semnornis frantzii, assembly GCA_013399775.1. Classification (NCBI taxonomy): domain Eukaryota; kingdom Metazoa; phylum Chordata; class Aves; order Piciformes; family Ramphastidae; genus Semnornis; species Semnornis frantzii. The sequence goes on along the minus strand of VWYK01047235.1, from coordinate 15,150 downwards.
CTCTCACAAAATGCCATTGCCCCACACCCTACTGCAAGCTCAAACACCTGTTACAGAAGTTATTTCTTAACATGAGAAGGAAACTCAGGACTAGCTAAGCCAAGCCTATCTGTACAGAAATTCTCAGGACTGTTGATTAGCAAAAGGTGTTTTCATCTGCTGACTCAGTGTGGATTTCACATATTGCTAATTCAAACCATGAAAGGGGGTTTAACTTCATCAGAAGTTATCCTTCTATCTCTGCCTTAAGATGAGGTTGGAATATTTTGAATGAAAAATTAAGTTTGATCAAAGAGCACAGGAAGGACATGAAACTGTTGGAGTGGGTCCAGAGGAGGCCACAAAGATGCTCAGAGGGCTGCAGCAGCTCTCCTGTGAGGACAGACTGAGAGAGTTGGGGCTCTGCAGCCTGGAGAAGAGAAGGCTTCCAGGAGACCTTAGAGTAGCCTTCCAGTATCTGAAGGGGGCTACAGGAAGGTTGAGGAGGGACTATTGACAAAGTCTTGTAATGACAGGACAAGGGGCAATGGGTTTGAACTGGCAGAGGGGAGATTTAGACTGGATGTTAGGAGGAAGTTCTTCACGGTGAGGGTGGTGAGACACTGGCACAGGTTGCCCAGGGAGGTTTTTGGCTGCTCCCTGCCTGGAGGTGTTCAAGGCCAGGTTGGAGGAGGCCTTGAGTGACCTGTTCTAGTGGGAGGTGTCCCTGCCTATGGCAGGGGTTTGGAACTGGATGATCCTTGAGGTCCCTTCCAACCTTACCATTCTATGATTCTATGATTCTATGAGTCAAAGGTGGGGAGTCTTTGCATTAAAAGGTATATACAGATCCCAATTTGAATCATATTTGATGCCCCATGTGAAACATCACTCCCAAGACAGACCTGGACCTATGTATCTTTACATTCTCTCCTTACCAATGATCATAACGCATCCCTCTGTATAACAATCAGTTAACTTGTGAAACTATCATGGTTTATTCATGTCTGCTCAAAAAAAAAAATTTGCTTGATATTATCCCAGTACTTGAGAGCAAAACTTTTTATTTTTGTTTTCCTCCAGGCAAGATAAAGAAAGAGCTAATTCAGGGTTCCAAAAGCGTCTGCACCGTTATCGTTGCTAAGACGCTTAACTAACCTGAAAGCAAATGCTAAATGATCCAGATCTGAGTCTTATTAAGCTCGTGTGTTTTCTAGCACTTAAAAGCCTATCAGAGAGATCTGGGTAAATGAGGTTTTTCTGGAAGGCAAGCTTTCAAGTTTACCTCCTTCTCCTTTCCACCAAGCAGGCGCTGCCTGTGTTTACGTGCGGTGCCTGGAACACCAACGGCGCGAGTACATCCCTGCTGCAGTGTTTCATGGAACATCCTTTGTTTATTCACACTGTGCCGCTTTGAAACTTCAGATGTAAACAACAAAGGCTTCTTTGTATTTCACACTCTCTCATACTCACTACCTTCTGAAGTCCAAAGCCAAAACACTGTGGAATTTTACCCTCCTCACACCTTTTTTTTTCCTCTTTTCCTTTTCCCCGCTCATTGGATGTGTTCTTCCAGGCTTTTCTATTTCTAGCAACTGGAAAACTGCTTATCTTTCTGTTCATTTTCCCTTGACTTTTCACTCCTTGGTCTGAGCTAAAATTGTATTCCCTGGTAACCATTTCAAGTGTAATTTTAGCAGTAATTATGCATGTGTTCAGTAACAGAAACAATTTGTCATCCTGAAGGATCTAAATTGCTTTAAAGTGTTCGACCTGTCTGCCATCTTGGTGCGCGGGTGAAAAACCCAGAGAACATCGTGTCGAGCTCAGCTGGTCAGACAGAAAGGTGAGAAAGCCCCAGGCTGGAAATGCAGCAGCTGCCTGACAACTCCTGTTTTAGAGTCCAATTTCCACTTCAAACCAGAGCGGGAATTTTACTTGGAAATGTGACAAAACTTTAGCTGCGCTGTTCCTTGAGAGCGACCACTGAGAAATCTCCCCTGCCTTTTTCACCTTGGGGAAGGACCTCAGTTTTATATTTCATTTGGCATGCAGTGAGGTCAGACTGAATTATGTCCACACCAATCTCATATTTGATCCATCTCCTGTTTGCTGGTGCAGGTGAGAGGTAGCCAAGGCCCTTTGCTCTACTCTTCCATTCAGTGCTTATCTCCGTGGGAAAGACAAGGACAGACTACCCTGGCAGCTCTGCACACTGTGCTCTGCTGTGTTGTGTACAGTCATAGAATCACAGAATGTTGGGGTTGGAAGGGACCTCTGGAGATTGTTGAGTCCTTGCCCTTTGCCAAATCAGGATTACCTAGGGCAGGTCACACAGGAATGCATCCAGGTGGGTTTTGAAAATCTTCAGAGAAGGAGACTCCAAAACCTCTCTGGGCAGCCTGTTTCAGTGCTCCATCACCCTCACACTAAAGAAGTTTCTCCTCATGTTGAGGTGGAACCTCCTGTGTTCCAGCTTACACCTATTGTTCCTTGTCCTGTTACTGGACACCATTGAAAAGAGCCTGGCACCTTCACCTTGACCCTCACTTTTTAGAAGTTTAGTGACATTTATAAGGTCCCCTCTCAGCTTTCTCTTCTCAAGACTAAACACTCTCAGTTCTCTCAGTCCTGTCTTATGTGTGTAGTATAAATGATTTAATTATAGTTTAAAAGAAAGCCACAGCAACATGGTGTTGATTTTGGCTTTCCCAGGGACAGGTAGCATCCGTTCATCACTCTCAAGCTGCATTTGGACACAAGTGGTGTCTGATTAATTTGATATCCATCCAGTACTGTGTTCAGTTTTCCACCCCTCGGAAAAAGAAGGATATTTTGGTGCTAGAACGTGTCCAGGGAAGGGCAACAAAGCTGGTGAAGGATCTGAAGAACAAGTCTCATAAAGAGCATCTGAGGGAACTGGGGTTGTTTAGACTGGAGAAAAGGAGGCTGAGGGGAGACCTTGCTCTCTGCAACTCCCTGAAATGAGGCTGGAGAGAGGTGGGAGTTGGTCTCTTCTCCCAAGTAATGCACAATAGAACATGAGGAAATGGCCTCATGGGGAGGTTTAAGGTGGACATTATGAACAATTTCTTCACTGAAATGGTCAAGGCTGACTGGGGAAACAGGGAATCACCAACCTTGGGGGGATTAAAAAAATGTGTAGATGTGGTGCTGAGGGCTGTGGTTTAGAGGTGGATTGGGCAGTGCCGGTTTAACTTAATGATCTTAAGAGTCTTTTCCAACACAAACTATTCTATGTTTCTGTTTAGGTATAGTATTTAATGTACAGCATAACAGAAAGTGGTGTTGTAAATTACTAGGAGTGTTAGATTCATGCTAGATCTCTCTGAGATCTTTATATAAACCCCAGTGATACAGAATGAAAATCATAGAATCACAGAATGCTTTCAGTTGGAAAGAGACCTTAAAGATCATCTGGTTCCAAACCCCCTCTGTGAGCAGGGAGATCTTCCACTTGACTAGGTTGCTCAAAGCCCCATTCAATCTGGCCTTGAACACTTACAGGGATAGAGCATCCAAAGCCTCTGTGGGCAACCTGTTCTAGTGCCTCACCATCCTTATGGTGGAAAAAAAGTCTTCCTTATGTCCATTTTAGTTCCACCCTCTTTCAGTTTAAAGCCATTGCCCCTTGTCCTATCAGAACAATTGAATTATGACAGCAGCTACTTTATTGGAGTCTAGTGGTAGGTGTTCAAGGTGAATCATTCTTAGAATCCTAGAATGGTAAGGTTGGAAGGGACCTCAAGGATCATCCAGTTCCAACCCCCTGCCATAGGCAGGGACACCTCCCACTAGAACAGCTCACTCAAGGCCTCATCCAACCTGGCCTTGAACCCCTCCAGGGAGGGAGCAGCCACAACCTCCCTGGGCAACCTGTGCCACTGTCTCACCACCCTCACTGCAAACAACTTCCTCCTAACATCCAGTCTAAATCTCCTCTCTGCCACTTTAAACCCATTGCCCCTTGTCCTGTCATTGCAAGACCTTGTCAGTAGTCCCTCCCCAGCCTTCCTGTAGGCTCCCTTCAGATCCTGGAAGGCTACTCTAAGGTCTCCTGGAAGCCTTCTCTTCTCCAGGCTGCAGAGCCCCAACTCTCTCAGCCTGTCCTCATAGGAGAGCTGCTGCAACCCTCTGAGCATCTTTGTGGCCTCCTCTGGACCCACTCCAACAGTTCCATGTCCTTCCTGTGCTGGGGGCTCCAGAACTGCACACAGGACTCCAGCATTAGTTCCAACATTGCAACTGCCCTGAATGAAAAATAATTGGAGAGACTTCCAATCCTTGCAAAGGATACATCCACAAGGGAGTATCTTGCATCACACAGAATCACAGAATGGTAGGGGGTTGGACTATCCAACCCCACCCTGCTGAAGCAGGTTCACCCCCAGCAAGTTGCTCAGGAAGGTTGTGGAAGTGTCCAGGAAATGAGACTCCACATCCTCTCTGGGCAACCTGTTCTAGTGCTCTGTCACCTTCATAGTAGAGGAGTTTCTCCTTATGCTTAGGTGGAATTTCTTTTGTTCCAGGTTCTGCCCATGGCCCCTTGTCCTATGCACTGAAAAGAGTCTGGCCCCATCCTCTTGACATTCACCCTTCATCACTGAGAAGATCCCCACTTAGTCTTCTCTGAGTGCAGACAGGCCAGCCTGGATGGGCAGTTTAGAGATAACTGAGCTAATGGAGATGGTAAAGTCTTACCAACACAGTACTTGAATATGGAGTGTTCTGCTCTCAGGCAGCCTGCATTTGCCACATCTTACCATTGCAAGGTATATTGGACCTAAATTAGCTTCTCAAAGGTGTTCAGGACTGCACCCTGTGGAGAGACCAGTTCTGATTTGCAATAGCTTGGAAGGTTGTGCATAAGCTTCACTGCTCTGTATGTGGATTGTTATTGGTGGCCCCATCTTAGTTTGGGGCTGGGCCTTTTTCAGGAGCAGAGTCCTGGATGAGTGATTAGTGAAGAGCAGTCTGCCATCTCAAACCACCAAACAGATCTTAGCTTTAGATCACTGGAAGTCAGAGCAGGGCGTATATTTTCTTAGCCATCATAAATTATCCATGCAGGATGTGCAGTAAAAAGCTGCTTGGCTGCATTAAAATTGGCTAGACAAACAGAATTTCCATTCCTCTCAGTGGCTCCTTCAACACCTAATTAGTTCCCAGATGCTAGTTGAGCAAGATGTCTTTTATCTTTGCTAATGTTATCTTCCTATACCTCCTAAATGCCCCCTGGTGCCATTCTTCACTTTCTTCTTTCTTGCCTCACGAGGAGGCAGGATGGGTGTTCAGGAAGCTCTACTCTGAAGGTCAAGCTTGTAAAGACTGTGGGTCAAGCTGATCCTGTTAAAGCCAGTCAGTATCTGGAACAAAGGCTTTGAATCCAGAATTAGATTGTTTTGATGGAGAGCATGATGCAACTTCCTTTCCATGCACATTCATAGGATCAGTTCCCAACAGGAAAAAATAGAATTGCAGATTTTATTTCGCTGTCAGTTCCATTTAATACAATTCAGGACAAATTCTATGTTCGTATTTCCCTGTTGCTAGAAGATACAAAGAAGGCTGTCTGTATAAATCTGCCATTTCAGCTGCATAGCTACTTGTTGTCTGCAACAAGGAAGTAAGCTGAGATGTAAAATAGGAGGAATTATCAGAACAACTGCACTCCTGATCCTCCCTAGACCCTCTGAGCAAAGCCACTTTGGGGCCTCAGATATAACAGTCAAGTTGTTGGCCAAGTGCGATTTACCTTGGCAGGTCTGATTCATGGCCAAGCCCAGCAATTCTGTCCCCTCTGGCAGTAATGAGTGACCAAACAGCCTCCTTCAAGCTAAGTATTTAAGACAAAAACATTTCAGAGGAAGAAGATCTTCAAGCCAGCTAAATATGCATGTAGCTTCCACCTAAGGCTTATGAAGCTGTGCCTCTAGCTGGATTCAGCTTACTCAGTTCAGATGATGCTCTCTGTTGTGTGTGAAGGGGGTTGTCAACAGGCAAAAGCTCTGACAAAGTCAGTTTTGTAGATAAGAATCTGGATTCTTCAGCTTAGAGTCTGTGCCAGCATCACTCAAGTTTTCTATTGTATTTCCTTATCTGCATTTTCCCTGTGCTGCCCTGGAAGAATACACTCACATGGACAATTCCAGCAGGCCCATGTAGCAGCATTTCTCCTTTTTGACCTGGTTATGTGTAGTCCCCATGGGGTGCTTATGTCTTCAGATTGACAATGTACTCACATAGCAGCTTGTTTTCTGTCACAGCAAAGGTCAGGGGAAGGTATGAAGTGCCACATCCAGTTGTCAGCAGGTCACTGGTGGTGTCCCCCAGGCATCAGTGCTGGGCTAAATCCTGTTTAATATCTTTATTAATAATCTGGGTGAGTGGATTGAATCCACCATTAGTGAATTTACAGATGACACCAAGTTGGGAGCAAGCATTTTTTGGTTAGAGGGTAGGAGGAGTCTGCAGAGGGACCTTGCCAGGCTGGATAAAAGGGCAGAGTCCAGGGGCATGAGATTTAACAAGTCCAAGTGTTGGGTTCTGCACTTTGGCCACAACAACCCCATGCAGTGCTACAGGCTGGGGACAGAGTGACTGGAGAGCAGCCAGGCAGAGAGAGACCTGGGGGTACTGGTTGACAGCTGAACACGAGCCAGCAGTGCGCCCAGGTGGCCAAGAAGGCCGATGGCATCCTGACCTGTATAGGAACAGTGTGACCAGCAGGACCAGGGAAGTCCTTCTGCCCCTGTACTCAGCACTGGTCAGGCCACGCCTTGAGTGCTGCGTCTAGGTTTGGGCTCCTCAATTTAAGAAAGATGTTGAGGTGCTGGAACGTGTCCAGAGAAGGGCACCAAGGCTGGTGAGGGGTCTGGAGCACAGCCCTGTGAGGAGCAGCTGGGGGAGCTGGGGGTGTGCAGCCTGCAAAAGAGGAGCCTCAGGGGAGACCTCATTGCTGTCTACAACTACCTGAAAGGAGGTCATAGCCAGGTGGGGTTGGGCTCTTCTATCACACAACCAGTGTGGACAAGAGGACACAGTCTCAAACCATGCCAGGGCAGGTTTAGGCTAGGTGTTAGGAAGAAGTCCATAGAATCATAGGATCAAACAGGTAGGAAGAGACCTCCAAGATCATCCAGTCCAACCTGTCACCCAGCCCTAACCAATCAACTAGACCATGGCACTAAGTCCCTGACCAGTCTTTTCTTGAACACCTCCAGGAACGGCAACTCCGCCAGAAGTCACAGAAAAAGTGATTGGCACTGGAATGGGCTGCCCAGGGAGGTGATGGAGTCATCATAGAATCATAGAATGGTGAGGTTGGAAGGGACCTCAAGGATCATCCAGTCCCACCCCCCTGCCATAGGCAGGGACACCTCCCACTAGAACAGGTCACTCAAGGCCTCCTGCAACCTGGCCTTGAACACCTCCAGGGAGGGAGCAGCCACAACCTCCCTGGGCAACCTGTGCCAGTGTCTCACCACCCTCACTGCAAACAACTTCTTCCTAACATCCAGTCTAACTCTCCCCTCTGCCAGTTTAAACCCATTGCTCCTTGTCCTGTCATTACAAGACCTTGTCAATAGTCCCTCCCCAGCCTTCCTGTAGGCTCCCTTCAGATATTGGAAGGCTACTCTAAGGTCTCCCTGGAGGTCTGGAGGTGTTTCAAAACAGACTGGATGTGGCACTTGGAACCATGGTTCAGTTGATTAGATGGTGTTAGCTGATAGGTTGGACTTGATCTTGGAGGTCTTTTCCAACCTGGTTAATTCTGTGATTCTGTGGTTCTGTGAAAGCCAACAGGTTTCACCATTTTTACTCTCAGATCCATGCACCCACAGTATGAAGGACACAGAATTTGTACCAACATCATTTGATCATTCCCAGCTTCCATCTTGGCCCAACTACCAGAGGCAGGCTGCAGAGTAAGTTCTGAGAATGCTTCCCTGCAAGGATATTAATAATACTTAGAAATCGTGTAGGACTCCAAAGCCCTGAGCAAGCATTAGCTAATTATGTAGTACTCCAAAGCCCTGTGCAAAACATTAGCTAACCAATTCTTGCAGCACCTTTATCAAATATATCATTAGCATTGAATCTACTGTGCAGTTAGGTAACTGGAAACAGGGCAATGTGGGTATCTGATCCTAGTCCATGCCACTGCCCAGTGTGGTGGCTAGGGTTAGAATTCAGCACTTGCCAACCACTGCTCCCACATTTTCCTTGGCAAGATCCTTCTTCCCATCTGGCTCACTGTGAACAGAAGCATAGAAGCATAGAATGGTAAGGTTGGAAGGGACTTCAAAGCTCATCCAGTTCCAACCCCCTGCCATAGACAGGGACACCTCCCACTAGAACAGGTCACTCAAGGCCTCATCCAACCTGGCCTTGAACACCTCCAAAGGAGNTTAAACCCATTGCCCCTTGTCCTGTCATTGCAAGACCTTGTCAATAGTCCCTCCCCAGCCTTCCTGTAGCCCCCTTCAGATACTGGAAGGGTGATCATAGAATGGTTGCTGTGGAAGGGACCTTAAAGATCCTTTAGTTCCAACCTCGCTGCCGTGGACAGGGAGCTCTTCCATGAGACCAAGCTGCTCAAGCCCCATTCAACCTAGTTAAACACATGGTTTCCAAAAGGAGGTCACCCACATGGCTCTGACTTCATATTTTGCCAGCTAGAGATGATTTCAGTGCATTCCAGGGCTTTGTAGAGGTCACTACTATCAACTGGCACAAGTGCACATTAGTGAGTAATGTGATCTAGTTAAAGATATTCCTGCTTACTGCAGGGAGTGTTGAACTAGAAGACTTTTAAAGGTCTTTTCCAACCCAACCCATTCTGTGATTTTATGATTCTATGACATAGAGAAGACTGGGCCCAATGTGACAAACTGAGTTTTAGCATTCACTGGGAGTAACAGTTGAGTGTTTACCCATGAGGTGCTCCAGGCAACTGAAGGGAGCAGAAATGGAACAACTTAAGACAATATGTCACTGAGATGTGGTACTGCAGAGAAAGCTGTCTTGTAGGAAAGTGGGGGTATAGCCACCCTTAGCAAATGAAGGATTCCTTTAATATAACCAATTTTAAAGCTTTATTTGGGTCACATTTCTAAGTGGGTTCAAACCCTGCTCTAAACTTCCCACGAAACAACACATCACACAACATATCCAACACATCCCATTCCACAACCTGAAGGGGGCCTACAAGAAGGCTGCAGAGGGACTGCGTACAAAGGCCTGTAGTGGTGAGGGGCAATAGGTTTAAATTAGAGAAGAGCAGATTTAGATTGGATGCTAGGAACAAGTTCTTTACCATAAGGGTGGTGGAACACTGCAACAGGTGCCCAGGAGGTGGCTGAAGCACCATTCTTGGAGATACTCAAGGTCAGGCTCAACAAGGCTCAGAGCAACCTGATCTAGTGGAGGATGTCCCTGCTGACCACAGGGGGTTGGACTGGATGGCCTTTGGAGGTCCTTTCTAACCCAAACCATTCTATCATTCTGTATCCCACAGCATACCAAAGTATCAGCATCTCCCAGGCTGTACCTTCAAGTGTTTGAAGGCAGAAGGGAATCACACTTTTCTGGCATAGTTAATTGCAGACTCTTAATAAGACACTTTATCTCCTTCCATCTGAATATAAACAAGGAGCCAAAGACCTTGAGTGTGACGTTGTCACGCTGCGCTGTCAAATGATGAAATATTTTGGCATACTTTGGCTCAATTTAATCAGCTGGCTACAAAAAGCTGAAGCAGCAATTACTGTCAGTTCAGAGGGCAGTAGCACATCAAAGTGCAGAAGTACTCTGTGCTAAATGCAGTTACTTGGGAGTAAGTGAAGCACAACCTTCTGTGGTCACACCAATTTGGTTTATTCCTTGGCAGGTTACCTTGTAACGTTCAGTGCTGAGGACAGTGTTTTGTACCAGCTAGCACTGGACAGAATTGCTGCCAGCTGAGCAAATTGGTTTTACTGGCATGCAGACTGCTGTATCCCAGCCACCCAACAGGCAGCATTCAAGTTAAAAAGTGAGAACAGAGTGACACTGGCACAGGTTGCCCAGGGAGGTCATGGATGCCCCCTCCCTGGAGGTGTTCAAGGCCAGGTTGGATGAGGTGTTGAGTGACCTATTCTATTGGAAGGTGTCCCTGTCCATGGCAGGGGGATTGGAACTAGAGGATCTTTAAGGTCCCTTCCAACCCAAACCATTCTATAAATTCTGTGAATTCTCTCTAAACCACTTAGGCCATCCCTTGAAATCTTTCTAACAGCATGTACATGTAGTAGGATCCCCTCAGGGCAGCAGAGATGGGACTGGTAGCACTGGGTTAAGAGGCAGGCAGTTGGATAACAAACAGGTGTGAGTTTGCTTTCATAGAATATCAGGGGCTGCAAGGGACTTCCAAAGATCATCTGGTCCAGCCCCCCTGCCAGAGCAGGATCAGCTGGAGCAGATCACACTGGAACGCATCCAGAGAGTTCTTGAATGTCTCCAGAGAGGGAGACTCTGTTTGCTGCAATCCATTGTGGTTCTAGGCCTGTGTGTCCAAAATCCCATATTTGATGACATGATCATCAAAAGAGGAAATTCTTTACAGGAAAAGTGGTGAAACACTGGAATATGTTGCCCAGGGAGGTCGTGATGCCCCTCCCTGGAGCTGTTTAAGGCAGTGCAAGTGCTCTAGACAGTGCCTTGGTGCACAGCTCCAGTCTTGTTGCCACTAGGAGGAAAATTGGTTCTTGCCAGGATGTGCTGCACAAGTCAAAATGTGGATGCAAAAAAAAAAAAAGAGCTGGAGTTCACTCATTCTCTAGCATATTTTCCTCAGGACAGCTGAGCAATTTAGAAATCAGTTCTGCAGACAAAGCATCTGCAAAGCTTGAGCTCTCCTGGAAGAACTTAACGCAGATAAAACCATAGCAAGAAGCTATAAAATTCCCCAAGTCTGTGTTCCCAGCTGAGGAATTTAGGGGGTTTATGCATGGTTACAATTTTGAGGACCTGTCTCAAGTTGAAGCTTGAGGTTGAGAGCAAGTCACTGAAATGAATGATGGCAGGTCAGTGCAACCTGGTGGCGGCTTGAAAAGAACCTGAATTGGAAACAGTTTGCACACCAGCATCAGAGAGTCAGAGAATCCCAGCACGTTTCATGCTACAGATTGGGTTATCAGAAGCTGTTAGACAGTTGTAGAAGAGAGTGTTTCAGAGAAGAGTTGATGTGCCTTTGGAAGAGGAAGCTCATGTCTTACACACATAGCAGTTTTTGAAGAGAGAGGGTGCACAAAAGGCAGCCAGGCATTGAGGAGTAAAAGGGAAGTTTCTCTTCTGAGTGAATAACTGGTTAGAGATAGGGAATAAATGGTACAAATAGCTGGGTAGGTTTTGCAGTGAAGGGAGATTACCAGTGACCTATCTTGGGGAACATTCACAGTTCAATACACTCAGAAAAGAGCTGGGAAAAGGAGACAGGCAACAGTGGTGCTGCAAAATTGGCTGATGGTACAGAGTTATTCCAGGTGACCAAAAGCAGACACGACTGCAAAGAGTTGCTGAAGGGTCTGACAATATCCATTTTCCAGGCAATAAAATAGCTGCTGAAATACCATGTTGATAAGTGCAGACACAATGCTAGGGTTGAAGTTAGCCCACAAAAGAGGTGCTGGCGTCATTGCAGAGGGCTCTTTGAAAATGCCTGCTCAGTGCTCAGCACTGGTCAGAAAAGTGAGTGGAATGGTAAGAATTTGGAGGGTTGGAGAAGAGAAAATGGAAGTACACTGCTGAATCAGTCACTGATGGTCTTCTATAGAATGCAGTTCCAGTCACTCCCCCTCAGTGCAGCAGTAAAATAGAGATAGAGAAGATATGGAGAAAGAGGAGAAGGCTGGCCTGAGGTATGAAGGGAGGAGTCTAAGTCTGTGAAGCTTGGTGAAGAAATGAATGAGCACAATCAAGGCAGAGGCATAAAGTCAAGATTGCTATGGGGAGACTGAATGAGGAATTGTTTTTGCTGTAGAGAAAGCAACAGCTTGGTCAGGCAATGAGTTTAATGCAAAAAAAAAACAAAAACCAAGAAAAAACTTACTGACTATAATGGAATACCCAAAAAGTGGAGGTGAATGGAGATAAATCCAGCTGGCAGGTGGTTGGAAGTGGGGTTCCCCAAGATACAGTGTTAGGGCCTGATCTCTTCAGTATCTTCATGAATCTGGACAAGGGCATCCTCAGAAATTTTTGGAGACACCAAGCTGAGGAGGAGTGTTGGTCTGTGTGAAGGTAGGATGTCTCAGAGAGGGACCTGCTCAGGCTGGATCAATGGGCCAAGGCCAGTGGCATGAGATCCAACGAGACTGAGAGCCGGGTCCTGTACTTGAGTCACAACAACTCCATGAAACACTCCAGGCCTGAGGAAGAGTGGCTGGAAAGCTGCTCAGTGGAAAAAGCATGTGGAATGTTGGTTGACAGACAGCTGAAGATGAGTGCCCAGTAGCATCCTGACTTGTATCAGCAGTAGAGTGGCCAGCAGAACTAGGGCAGTGACCAGCCCCCCTGTGCTTGGCACTGGTGAGGCCACATCTCAAATACTAGGTTGAATTTTCTGGCCCCTCACTACAAAGAGGACATTGAGGTGCTGAAGGTTTAGCAGTGGACTTGTAAGTGCTGGGTTAAGGCTTGCACTTGGTGATCTTAAACATATTTTCCAACCTAAACGATTGCATGATTCTAGTCTATTAAAAGCTTTCACAAGCTGGAAGTACAGGGTGTTTAAAATGTAGCAGTTCTGTGGTTCTTAGTGTTTGGTCCATGCTCCAATGTGTTCCTGCAGCAGTTAACCATGTGTTGTACTGAGCTGGCCATGTCCCCTGGGTCCTCTGCACCTGTGAGATTTGGATTCTGGTTTGGTTTGCCCTCTCACCATTGGAACCTGTCAGGTTTTGGGGGCTGGACTGTAATGACCTGAAGGATCATTGTGATTTTCTAGTGTGATTTCTTCTAGAATCATAGGACAGTTTGGGTGGGAAGCGACCTTAGAAGGTTATCTAGTCAACAGGGCCTTCTGTCAACAGGGCCATCTTCAACTGGATCACATTGCTCAGAGACCCAAACAATTTGGTCTGGAATGTTGCCAGGGATGGGGTATCTGTGACAAAACCCATAGAAGTCCCTTGAAGGAATCACTGAATTAATTCTTCTTGAATTACAGCAGAGTATGTAAGGAAAAAGAAACCACCAAATATACAGTAATACCTTAAAGTTTTCCAAAGATACAGAAATACCTGGAAGTTGTCCTGCTCTAAGTAAAAGCTCACGAGGGTTAATTACGCGCTCCCTAACGTGCTCACAGGATCACAGGCTCACAGGATGTCAGGGGTTGGAAGAGACCCAAAGAGATCATGGAGTCTAAGCCCCGTGCCAGAGCAGGACCAGACAATCTAGCTCAGGTCAGACAGGAATGCATCCAGACAGGCCTTGAAAGTCTCCAGAGAAGGAGACTCCACAACCTCTCTGGGGAGCCTGTTCCAGTGCTCTGGGACCCTTACAGTAAAGTTCTTCCTCATACTGAGCTGGAACCTTGTGTTCTGCAGCTTCCATCCATTGCTCCTTGTCCTATCCCAGTAAGCAATTGAGCAGAGCCTGTCCCCCCTCTCCTGACCCCCAGCCCTCAGATATTTATAAACATTTACTAAATCCCCTTCTCCAGACTATGCAGCTCCAGGTCCCTCAGCCTCTCCTCATCAGGCAGTGCTCCAGTCCCCTAATCACCCTCTTAGCCCTCCACTGGACTCTCTCCAGCAGATCCCTGTCCCTCTTAAACTGGGGAGCCCAAAACTGAATGCAGCACTCAAGATGAGGTCTCACCGGGGCAGTGTAGAGTACTCCCCATTTCTGCATGCAAAGGCTGCAGCGTAACAGTGGGAGGTCACGTTGAATGGCTCAGGAATTTTGAGACAGCAAGTCATAAAAACTCTGCTGAAAAAGGGTTATCATCAAATTCTGTCTGTCTTGGCAGAAGGAGATCAATCACCAGTGGTCTGATTTACAGCTGCCAGAGCCAGCACATCGTGAACTTCGTCATCTTTCCCAGTGCTGTTTTTATCTTAGCATCGGCACAGTCAGCGAGAGGAAAATATTTTCCCCGTTGAAAATCAAAACATTCAAGGTAGCGTTTGGCAGAGTGTCAGAGCCTGGGGTTCCCGCTGCTCCTGACAGCAGTGCTGGTATCTTTTGCTAATGACCAAAGTGCAATCTAATGAGTTGTCTTAGGCTTCTGCTTCGTGCGGCGTGCAGGGGTTTAACAGCCTGAGAGTCGCTCTGGCAGGCACAAGTGGTGGTTATGCCCTCTTGTGGTGAGTTGTGGAACAGCAAGGGTTTTCCTGCTGACAAAAGTAGGCCAGCCGTGGAAAAGTCCCAGGTGAGAAAAACTGCTTGTTTTACACGGCAGAAAAAAATATCCACCCCTCCAGCAGCGCCCTGATGACTCAATTCAGGGAAGGGAAGCCAATTTTACGTGCATTTACAGCGGCAAGTGAATGACTAATGCCCATGATGACGGAGTTTCTGCCATCCTTCTGCAGTGAAGAAAATGTTTAAGTGCTTTTCTTTGCTAGGAAGGTTAGGAAGTGAAATGCTGCTTTGTAAAAGCAGTCGTGTTGACACCTCTTTGTGTCAGTTGTTACCAGTGTGTTTTGATATGTACCTTCACATTTTTTGTCTCCTCCATCCACACATCTGACAGCTAAATATACTCCAATTCCCTAGGGATAAAGTCAGTCCCAAGGATGAAAAGCACAGTTTGGTGATTTTACACGGTGAAATGAGGACAGGTCCCTGTGAAATTTGGCTCAGCACCCCATGGTGTTCAAATCCAATGAATTAAGCAGTCAGCACAATCCTTCCCCACACTGAGAATTTAGATGTAGGTTTGGGAACCCGGAGGCTCCCCAGACAGGTGAGTCATGGATTTCCTATCAATCTTATTACTTCATGCCAGTAGTAATTCTTCATGCCAGGCTGAAAACTGAATGCAGCAAAATGTATCCTCCAGACAGTGAAACTGGCAGAATAAATAAGACTGATGCTCTATGAAGTCCAGAAACTGATGTGAGACTGTGGCCAGCAAGACAGGGGAGGTCATTCTGCCCC
>VWYK01047231.1:11616-37939 GCA_013399775.1 Semnornis frantzii | reverse complement strand
AGGGACCTCTAAAGATCACCTAGACCAAATGCCCTGCCAAAGCAATATCACACAGGAACACATTCAGGTGGGTCTTGAAAGTCTCAAGAGAAGGAGATTCCACAACTTCTCTGGGAAGTCCGGTCCAGGGCTTCAGCACCCTTACAGTAAAGAAGTTTCTCCTCATGTTGAGACGGAACCTTCTGTGTTCCAGTTTCTACCCCAAGAAACCTCCTGTGTTCCTTGCCCTATTACTGGGCATCACAAAAAGGAGACTGGCACCTTCAGGTTGACACACACCCTTGAGATATTTATAGATATTGATAAATCCCTTCTCAGCCTTCTCTTTTCAAGACTAAACAGCCCCAGATCTGTCAGCCTTTCTTCACAGCAAATATGTTTAAGTCTCTTAATCATCACTGTAGTTCTCCACTGGACACTCTCCAGTAGATCCCTGTCTCTCTTGAACTGGGAAGCCCCAAACCAGACATGGCATTACAGATGTGGCTTCACAAGAGCAGAGTAGAGCTGCAGAAGAACCTCCCAAGACCTGCTAGACATACTTGAAGCACTCTAGGACACAACTGGTCCCCCTGACCACAAAGGCACATTGCTGTCCCACGGATAACTTACTGCCCACTAGGACTGCAAGGTCTTTCTCCACAGAGCTGCTTTCCAGCAGGATGGCCAGTTAAAGCACAGTCCTTGCTTCCTCCACTCTCTATTCCCCAGTCAAGACTTTAATACAATAGTTTTCTGCCTCCATGATTCACATCACTGCTACTTCAGCCCACAAAGCCTCCCTTAGCTCTTTATAATTCTTGTTTTAGGGTGACAGTGATGATGATGTTGTGGTAGTCGTATGAATTCAGAAAGGAACCACCAGAAAAATCTCAACTGCCCACACCTTCTTCAAAGATGTAAGTAAATCTTAGTGCTCAGTATTTGTTATGCATATATCACCCCTGAAGGTGTTTCAAAGAGGCAGAGATGTGGTGCTGAGGGACATGGTTTAGCACCAGACTAGGAAGAGTTAGAGAATGGCTGGACTTGAAGATCTTAAAGGCCTTTTCCAATCAAAACCATCCTATGATTCCATGTAAGTTCTTACACAGAACACAATTCCAAAACAACGCTTTGCACATTGCAGTAAAACCAGAGGAGATTAAAAAAGAAGAAGAAAAAACAAGAGTACTGCAGACCCAAATGTAACCAAGGAAGTGGCACAAATCAGGTCATACACAGAGAGCAGATTCTTTTGACCCTCCCAGGACTTTTTGCACAGACTGTCACCACATCCATGGATTACAGTCAGGTAAATCTGTAGTTAAAAGTATTTGGTAATATATAAACTTGCTGGTTTTAAGTCAACAGTTGGACTCAATGATCTTAGAGGTCTTTTTCCAGCTGAAGCAATCCTATGGTTCTGTATTTGGCAACCTTAGAGAAAAGCCTCTTTTCTCCTTACTTTCTAAAGAGCTTAGTGTTAAAGAGCATAAAAGTGTTATTTTATTTGCAAACCCCATGATTTAGAGGAACAGATAAAAGCCTGTGAAGATATGAGGGCAATAATGCATTCATTTATGCTTGCCTTGTATGCAGTGTCACCTTGCAAATAATAATAAAAAAAAGAACCCAAAAAACCTGCAATAAACTGGAGAAAATATTACCCTAAGCTCAAAATGCTATGCAAAGCACACTTTAGGGGGACATCTTCTGCAGGGGACAGCTCCCATTATCATTAACAAAAATCAAGCAGCTAACACCCTGCCTTGAAACCTTCTCCCTTAGTCACGAAGAAAAGCCAGTTAATGGCATCTATGAGTGTTGCATTTCTCTTTTTAATTGTCAATATTTGAAACTGCTCTCCAGTTACAATCAATGCAGCAAAAAACCAAAGTGATGCTCCAAGATTTAAGAACTTGTCACTTGTTTTCCACAGTGCTGAACACCCTTCTGTGTTCAGGTAAAGTGCAAGCACTTCAGGAAAACCTCAGCATATGCAGGAGAAGCTTCTCCCTGAGACTGCTATTTAGTACCTCTTTGACTACAGAATCACATAATTGTTTTGGTTTGACCTCCAAGATCATCGAGTACGACTACTGACCTAACATCACCAGAGCCATTAAACCATTTTCCAAAGTGCCACGTCCCCATGTTTCTTGAACAGCTCCAGGGATGGTGACTTCACTACCTGCACAACCTGTTCCACTCTTTCAAGAAAGAAGTATTTCCTGATATCCAACCTAAACCTCCTTTGACGCAGTTTCAAGATATTTCCTCTTGTCCTCTAGTCCTGCTGGCCACACTATTGCTGATAGAGGCCAGGATGCTGTTGGCCTTCTTGGTCACCTGAGCATGCTGCTGGCTCATGTTCAGCTGGCTATCATCCCCAGGCAGCTGGTTTTGTGCCAGGCAGCTTTCCAGCCACTCTGCCCCAGCCGAGAGTATTCTTGGGGTTGTTGTGACTCTGGTGCAGCACCAGAACTTGGCTTTGTTAAACCTCATAGAATTGGATTCAGCCCATCAATGCTTGTAGCTGAAGTCCTTTAGAGCCATTTCTACACAACAACTCACAAGTGCAATGAGAAGAGATTTATCCCCTTGCTGAGTAATCTGTTCCAAGCAGGCAAGGAACAATCTGTAGGTTTTCAGAAGATGTAATTACATTTCTCCCGTCTAGCTCTACTTCTTTTATTTTTTTCCCCCTCTGATTTCCATGTACACATCACTTTATAGATTGTCTGTTTCATGTCTGGAAGAGAGGCATCTGAACATTTACGTAGCCAAGAGCAGCTATAAAAAGTGAATTGCCATGCAAAAACTGTTAAAAGTCAGAAAACCTCAGCATGGTGGGGGCTGGAAGTGACCTCTGGAAATCATCTAGTCCAACCCCGCTTCCAAAGCAGGGTCACCTAGGACAGGCCACATAGGAGAGCATCCAAACGAGCATGGAAAGTCTCCAGAGGAGACTCTACAACCTCTCTGGACAGCTTGTTTCAATGCTCTGGCACCTTCAACAGAACATTCACTCAGAAGACATGGAGTTTTGAGGTGGAAACAGAACATCTTATAGCAGCCTTTCAGTAGTTGAAGGGGGTCTTCGGGAAGGCTGGGAATGGACATTTTACTAGGACTGTCAGTGACAAGACAAGAGGGAATGGATTGAAACTTGAAGAGGGTAGATTTAGACTGGATATTAGAAAGAAATTCTTTACACAGTGAAGGTGGTGAGACACTGGAACAGGTTGCCCAGGAAGGACACAGATGTCCCCTCCCTGGAAGTGCTCAAAGTCAGGTTGGATGAGAACACGATCTTGTCCTGTGTCCCTGCCCATAGCTGAGGGGTCTGAAGAAGGTGATCTTTAAGGTTCCTTCCAACCCAAACCCTTCTATGAATCCAGGACACAGCTACTGAAAGGCAAAAGTGACTCCCACAAAGGCGATAAAAATGTCTTCAAACCTGTGGAGCAGCCACTGAGCAAAGTTCTGATCCTTTTTCTGGAGACGTGCTTCAGTACCCTAAATACATTAACAAAACCCCTTCAGGCTTTGAGCCCTTACTCTGATAAAGGCATTTTGCAGAGAAACAACACACTGAGGGTCCTGACAACACTTGGGCTACACAAAAGAACAGAACTCATCATTTCATGTTTTTAGCTCATGCAGCAAAGAATGGAGAAGAGACATGCAGTGGCAGACAGCTCTTTGAACCCTGTTGTTGCTGTATGGCTGAAATTTGGTGTCACTGCATGGTAGAAGCTTTATTAAACCTTTTGCTGCTGACCTCTGCTGCAACTTCTCTGGAGCTGACAGAGAACCAGGATATTCCACGAGAATATTAGCATTTCAAAAGGTACCTGCACCTCTTGCCCAGCCCAGCACAGTAGCATTAATTAGAGAGATAGCATAAAATAAATGCGCATACAAAATAAGAGATGGGCTCTGTTTGATGCTGAGTAACCTTTACCAAGTAGCATCTTCCCTTCCATCAGATTAACTCCACGGAGTATTCTCCTGTCTCTACAGAATTTAGCTGCAGAATGTACCACCCTATTTCATTTTCTGGAGCTTGTAATTCAGACAATGACATATTGCAAAGTTTAGTAAAAATTCTTTCAAGGTTAGTACTAATCAGAGAGGTGAAAGGGACGTCCTTGGGAGCTCTGAAAGAACTGGTGGAGAAGTCCTTGGTGTCACTGAAGCACCAGAACCACAGCTAGGTAAGGTTTCTGCAGCTGGCACAGAGATCTTACTCTAATCCTTTACCTACCCTTCTCATAGTTTCCCCACCTCTGCAGAGTCGAAGCACTGGTATGGATATTTCAGTTAGCACAGTCAGCAGGTTTTACACTTACAGCTACACACAAGCAGTTCTTTTCTTCACTATGATGTCAAACAACCATTCTTGTGAGCATTGCTCCAACTAAAATGGCCTCTGATAAAGTTCAGACTAAAGAAAAAAACACTCTATTTTATGGGTACCTGACATAGGGATGAATTTGAGAATCAAAATAAAGCCACAAAACTCCAGAGTAAGTAACTCTGCCTTCCGATCACAGCTTGATGGGATAGTTTTTCTATCAGGGTTTTAGTTTTTCTATGTCCACATTCTATGTCTATGACTGACACCTCATGAAAAATGAGCTCTTTCTTGTTATATTCTTCTGTAAAACATTTAAACTGGCAAAATAAACAGGTAAATTCACACCTTAATAGATGTAAAAAGATGTCTGGTTGACAGTGACTTATCAGACCTATTTTTTATTTGTTTCTGCCGTTCATTAGTGAATAAAGCTACACCCAATGAAACCCTGTGACTCTGTGGCAATGCCACCCTGGCCGCTCTATGGGCAGCGTGATCTCAAGTGCAAGCAAATGTGCTAAGCTTGCTGTTAACAGCTTCCTCTGGGTTTGCTGCAGTCAGATACCTAACCCTGGCAGCCAGTGCAGCTTTCAATGCCCCCAGAAGAAAAGGGCTGTTTAGAACTCAGCCATCATCACCACCACAGAGAAGCTCCCTCTGCCAGCCTGGACAACCTACCCCAGAAGGGGAGAGAGCAATTACACAGAGTGTCTGTGACAGAGACAGAAAGGGTGGGAAATACAGGAGACAAAAACCTGAATTCTGCAATGGTCCAAGTATTCTGCCAAACCCCAAAGCCCTTCTGGTTTCTCAGAGTCCCCTTTGCCCCCTTAAAATGTCAGTTGTCACACAGATCCTCAGAAGTTACAATCTTTTCCCATTTTCAGCTACTGCCTAATGCTGCAGTAACTCACCAGCAGCTAATTGAGCCAAGAAAACTCACAGAAGCAGAGGATCTAAATTATATTAATAATTTAATAATTTAGCCCACAGCTGTTAAACAATAAAACCATGAAGGAGGTTACCTCTTCTCAGACATGACCTCATACCTGGGTACTGGCTACCGAGGCCACACTACTCATCTGACCTACTCATATTTCATCCGCAGCTTAGTAAATTACTTTTACCAAGGAAACACTGATCCCAAGTACCACATACAATGGGTGTCATAGCAGGAGGGGTCTGCACTAGCTTTTATCTCTTATACAGAATTAGCAGGTCTAACTCTTGAGAAAGAACACATCAAGGCAGCAAATTTCTACAAAAGGTCATGGTCAGCAAATAACATTTCCTTCAGATCATATTAGAAGATATTTACCACTGTGAAGTCTTAGAAATCACTACCAAGCACCAGGAATCTGCTCCCACATGCTAAAATCCTTGACTAGCTCCAAGTCCTTCACACCCATGCATGTACAGCCTCACCCTGCACTCATAGCCAGCAGCTCTAGGACGAGGTAAGCTCAGTACTATAGAATCATAACAACTGTTTTAGTTGGAAAAGACCTTTAACCTCTGGGGATGCTGATTCCGTCGCCTCCTTTGGGAGCCTATGTAGTTATGTGCTACTACAGCTATTAAGTCTTCAATACCAGTGTTTGGAACCCATTCACCAAAATCCTATCAAGTGTGGTTTGAGCTACCTGGTGTCATTAATACATCATCAAAAGCAAAGAAATCTTGCTGTGAGGGGAAGAAGGTCTGGAGAGAACCTGAGCCAGATCTCTAGTTTATATCTGCAGCATTTAATTTGGTGTCACTTCAGCGCACAAACAACACCATTTTGATTAACTACTGGTAGGTACCAAATCCAGACACGTCAATGTATCAATTTAGTGCTTATTCATGGATCAGATAATGTCAGGGGCTGGAAGAGACTTCAAAAGATCATCCAGTCCAACCCCCCTCCCAGAGCAGGATCACCTGTACCAGATCACATTCAGGGAGGCCTCGAATACCTCCAGAGAGACTCCACAACCCTCCTGGGTCAGTGTTTCATCATCCTCACAGTGAAGAAAACTTTTCTCATTCTTACATGGAACTTCCTATGCCTCAATTTATTCTTCTGCCTCTACTGCTTTAATTTATTTTCCTGTCTCAGGGAAAAAAACTGTATATGTGACTGAGACATTAGGAACATTACAAACGCACACATGACAAGAGAAGAGTTCTCTGTGCCCAAGCTCTCCTCTGCCCAGTCCTCATATGCTGTGGCTTTGAACTAATACTCTAGTCTAGCTCTAAATTATAAACAAGAAATAGGAACTTTTGAGTAAAAGGTAAATAAAGTAGGGGATTTGATATAGAAGAACAATAACAGATAGGTCTCTATTATTCCATTGGATTGTGGATCAGGATATAATTTGCTGCACTAACTGTTCTTTCGTCCTTTTCTCTTCTTTGCTGTGACTGCTGTTGCTGCTTTTGCATGGTTTTGCTGACCTTGGCTGAGACCCTTGTTATGGTTAAGTAGATAGCAGTGGAGCTCTCTGTTTTTCCTCTCTGGGAGTAGAGCTATTCATTTTTCCCTTGTCCAGAGGAGTGTACTGTTCCCGAATTGTAAACATATGTAAATATATTTTGTACATACACATTGTATTTTATGCATCTAGATTTTAGCTTTGCTGTAAGTATAGCTTCATTTTGATTCCAAACCTTCTGAGTTACTCTGGTGATTTATTTTGGGGATAATTTCAAGCCACCACATCCTCTCTTCCCTCTTTTTGTCTGCTCTAGGACAGAGAACAACTCACTCTGGACAAGGAGCTCCAAAGAGCCCCTATCTTGGTCTCTATAGAAAACTACTTTTCTATCAAGGTGAAGTTGAAAAAGGCCTTTAAATATAAACTCTGATGCTGTTACTGCCCTGCTTATTATAAAAAAAGTATTTACAACAGCCTCTTTTATCAACTTCACAATTTATTATGATTAAAAAAAATATTTATAAACTCCTTAACTGCTACCCTACTAAGCTCTATTAGTCATTACCACTTTAATTTCATCTTTTACTGAATTTGAACATGCCAATTAACTTTGCTTATAGAATCAGAAATAGATCTTAAGGACACAGATCTACCTATAAATAATACAAATGCGGCAATGAACTCATAGCCAAAGCCATTCTCTTTATATATAGGGATAGCAGTTGTTCCTCGGGGGAAGACATTCAGAGGTTTGATATTCTTGCTGTTATCAGCAGACATTTATGCTAAGAGAAAGAAGAACTCTGAGAAGATCACAGAATCACAGAAACATTCAGGTTGGAAAAGCCCCTCCCTGCTCTACAAGGTGCACCCTAAACCATATCCCCAAGTACCACATCCAAAAGACTTTTAAACATATCCAGGGTTGGGGACTCCACCACCTCCCTGGGCAGCCCATTCCAATTCCTGACCACTCTTGCTGGGAGAATTTTTTTTCGTAATATCTAGTCTAAACCTACTCAGTTGCAGATTGAGGTCATTCTCTCGTTCTGTCACTACCTGTGAGAAGAGACCAGCATCATCCTCTCCACGAAGTCCTTTCAGGTAGCTATAGACAGCAATGAGGTCTCCTCTCAGCTTTGTCTTCCTCAAACTAAGTAGCCTCAGCTCCCTCAGTCACTCCTCATAAGATTTGTTCTCCAGTGTGCAGTATTGGAAAAGACTGGACACAGATGAGTTAAGAATTGTGCCCTCAGAATTAGTCTGTACTGAGATGCTCTAGAAATAGCCCAAAGACCACCACGGGTGACACGATGTGTCATTAGAGATGTACTGTAACAGAAGAGTGAGGATCTGAATGACAATGTGGCCTTTCCCTTCACTACACGATAAGTTTTCCCACACATTTTAATGCTAGAGGTCATCAATTCACAGGTTGATAAGGATTTGAAAAATATATAAAGTTGGTAGGGATAGACTCATCTGCCTGATAAGGAAGTAAGAGTTCCATATTTTACTGGAATGACAGAACAGCTCTAACCGAAGATGTTACTCAGTTGTCCTCAGGGAGAAATGAAAAGTTCTCCTAAATAACAACGGAATTGCAGCATGATGGTGGTTAGAGGGGACCTCTGGAGATCTTCTAGTCCAACCCTCCTGCTAAAGCAGGGTCACCCACAGCAGGTTGCACAGGACAGTGTTTAGATGTGTTTTGAACAGCTTCAGAGATGGAGACAACCACCCCTCTGGGCAGCCTGTTCCAGTGCTCTACCAGTCTCAACATGAAGTTCTTCCTCATGTTTAGATGGAATTTCCTATGTTCAAGGTTGTGTCTGTTACCTCTTGTCCTGTAACTGGGCACCACTGAAAAGAGACTGGTCCCATCCTCCTGAAACCCACCCTTTAATTATTGATAAGTATTGGTAAGATTCTCCCTCAGCCTTCTCTAGGCTAAAAAGCCTCAAGTTCCCTCAGCCTTCCTTCACAAGAGACTCCCATGATATGTTCGGAGATTAAAATCCCTCACTCTTCAGAGAGCAGAGTGGATAGAGCAAGTATATGAATGTCTGAGGTAGCAGATGGTTGGGGAAGAAAAAATAATAAAGAAAAATTTGCATTTGGATTGACAACTTGTCCGTGGCCCTGTGCTGAGACCCTGCCTAATACACTTGAACATGCTGAAATATTAAACCCCAGAAGCACAAGAGCTAAAAGGGAAATTTTGATGAGCTCTTAAGCAAGGTCATGAACATAGTTGTACTTCTGCTGGCACTACTGACGCAAGTCAAAACTTGCCATGGCTTTTCCTTTGTGAAGGTGGCAAAGAAAGCACACTGCAGTCTGATTAAAAATTAGATCCTGCAGAAGAGGGAAGGCACCATCCTCCTGATGAAAGTCCTCTTCATCATGTCAGAGTGCTATCTGAGTTCTCAAAACCACTCCCAAAGTGTATTATGATCACATATATGCATGACAGAGCTGACCACTTAATTCCCCTTCTGTCACAGACAAGTTGGAGAATA
Source organism: Semnornis frantzii (assembly GCA_013399775.1). NCBI lineage: Eukaryota > Metazoa > Chordata > Aves > Piciformes > Ramphastidae > Semnornis > Semnornis frantzii. The sequence continues at coordinate 28,649 of VWYK01047231.1, read as the reverse complement.
AAAATTACACTGACACCCAAGGGTATTTTATAATAGAATATGAAATAAAATCATAAATTTGCAGATTATTTTGGCATTGCCTAGTGGTACTGCATTATACACCAAATATTCTTGGCCCCTCATTCATTACTATTTAATTACAGCTTAATATCTTTTTTTTTTTTTTTCCTCCAGACTTCATTAACCTCCAAAAGGAGTCTGTGACCTTGGGACCCTCCTGCACACTTGCAATGTGCTCTTAGAACATTGCTTTGCCAGGAAACCCTTCCCTTAATGCTGAGATTTAATGAAATACGCAGGGGAACACAAGAAATATGAGCACTCTCCATGCAGTCACTGGATGGACAAGAGCTACAGCCTATCAATTATGGCCACAAATTGATACTAGATCAAAGAGGTCACAAGAGCTTCCCTGGAGGACAGGTTCATAACAGTAAACATGATCATGGACGCTCATCCTTATTCCTTTCTCTGTGGAGCACAGAAGAGGGAGTAGGGAAATGAGGAGGGATTTGTCTGTGCAATTTCTAACACAGCAGAAGCTTCAGTATCCCACCAACCCAGTAACAGTGCAGCACAGTACCAGTTCCTGCCTGTCTAAAATTGCTGTTCAATCTGAAACATTTTGACACTAAGAAATCAGGGAGCAGTGAACTTTTCCCAAGATGAGAGGCAGAACCACAGCCCGTGCAGTGGCTTTCACTGCTTTGCTGCAAAGCTTCAGATGATGGATCAGTCTTGGCCCCTTGGTGCCAATCACAGCATATGCTTGCAGAGTAGATATGGGCTCAGTAATTCACTTCCTAGTAATGTTAACTCTCCAGAACAGATTCTTCATCATGCTGGGAATTCCCTCTGAGCGCTAACACCCCCAATCCATGAATGCTCCTCACACCATTCACCCCTCCACAAAACCATCCCAAAACCAATTCATGCACAGTTTATTTTTCACTTAAAATTAAAAGCATCAGGAAGAAGACATATATACACCCACACCTGCCATTTCCTTAATTACAAGTATTTGTTGTCAAACCTCGCAGATGATATTTTAAACAAAAGAAAATGGCACTGAATTGTTTACTGACTTTTTGCAGTCTGTCTTTCTCCTACTGCTCAACACACCTTAATGTAGACAACTCCAATTTGATGTCACTAGCATTTAACGTGCCTGCTGGAGCTTATACAATGAGAAAGCAGTAGTCCTCACACCACAGGTACTGCTAGAACTTACCACATTTTTGTCTGTACTGCTATAGAGCTTCCCTTCCTTCCTTGGGAAACAGCAATCTTTGCTCCGCCGAGTAGTTGGCTTGGTTTATTCCAGAGACTCTTCTCCTTTCCAGCTTTAGCATAGAAACCATTTTCACTCTCTTGCCATCCTTTTCACACAGGATCACAGAGACTGCATCATGTTGGAAGGGACCCTTCAAAGGTCATCTTCTCTAACAGCCCTGCAGTCAGCAGGGACATCTCCATCTAAATCAGGTGTGGTACACTGAGGGATCCCTTAACAAACCCATAGGGGCAGAGGCCCACCCCAGGATATTTTAATATTGTTATTCTATTCTCTCTTGCAGTGTCACAGCTCAAAAGACAGTGCCTGAGTGATCTCTGCCCCTTCTCCTCCCTGCTTTTTGTCCCTTCCCTTCTCCCAGCAGTGCGCTCTTTCCTCGTGCTCTGTGAGGCAGTTGGCCGGCAGGGAACTGAGGCGCTGAGGCCTTGTAGGCCCAGCCCGGGAGGGTGGTTCCGGCCTACCCTCAGGCTGACTGATGGTGGAAGGGGTGGAGGATTCTAGAAGCCCAGTTTGGGCCTGGTGGGTTTCGTACCTATTGCACCTGATTGCCTTGTGTCTGTATGCTCTTGTGAATAGAATTTCTCTCCAAAGTTCCAATCAGTGTGCAGCATCCTCATTCTTACTCCCAGAAAGGCCTAAGAGACATTTCTGTGCACCAGTCCCGGGTGAGCTCATGGCCCAGACTGACTTAAAAAATCTCTGGGGAGCGGTCTCCACCACCTTCTCAGGCAATCAGTTCCAGTGTTCCACCTTCCTCATAATCATAGAATCATAGAATGGTAAGGTTGGAAGGGGCCTCAAGGATCATCTAGTTCCAACCCCCTGCCATAGGCAGGGACACCTCCCACTAGTAATAAACCACTTCCTCCTGATATCCAGCTTAGATCTACCCTGCTGCAGTTTCAAACCACTGTGCCTCATCCTGTCACTACAAGCCCTTCTAAACAGTCCCCCTTCAGTCTTCCTGTAGATCCCCTTTCAGTACTGAAAGGCTGCCATAAAGTCTCCCTGGAGCCTTCTCTTCTCCAGGGTGAACAGATCCAACTCCCTCAGCCTGTCCCCATGAGAGAGGTGCTCCAGTCCACTGATCATCTTCATGGCCCTCCTGTGGACCCACTCCAGCAGGCCCATGCTCTTCTTTTGTTGGAGGTTCCAGATCTGAACACAGTACTCCAGGTCAGGTCTCAGCAGAGCAAAGTGGTAGAATCACCTCTCCCAACCTGCTGGTCATGCCTCTTTTGACACGGCCCAGGATGCCAATGGCCTTCTGGTCTGCAAGTGCACATTGCTGCCTCACATCCAGCTTCTCATCCACCAGTACTCCCAAGTCCTTTTTCTTGTATCCTTCTTTCTTTCTCCTTTCCAGTCCCTATTCTAGACTTTACCTGCCCAACTCTCAGCTAATCTCCAGAGCTCTCTCTTGTGGGTTGGGCTGAATCTGCTGCTGATATTCAGTACCGTGTTGCTGTCAGGGTAGCTTCAAAATGGAAGAGCTGGTTGGAGCAGACCATCATGCGGCTTGAAGTTCACATTGTAATGAGAAGCTTCTTGTTGCTGCTTCCAGCTTCTGGGTCTGGGGTGTTGGGCTTCCCTTTTTGCTAAAGTAACTGTGCAGCATATGATCTCAGAGGCTTTTCGTGTCACTTTCTCTGCTGTCTGTGTGTGGGGCAGGGGCAGTTGTTGCTGGAGTGGGCTGTGTTAGCCCAGGATGCTTTCCTAAATGCCAAAGCAAAAGCCCTACTGACAATCAGACTGAGTGTGTGAACACCTATGTGAATTCAAGCCCTTGCAGAGTGACTTCTGCAAAGGCAATGACAACCACAGGCACCGCTCTTGACCTCTATCCAGTAGCTGGATAACCAGCACTCTGGACTGTGTCATCGGACATGTAACAGGCATCAGATGCAGATGGGAAGACTGGAAGCCCTGCCGTCTGAGGAAAGGTGAAGAGAACTGGATTTGCTCAGCCTTGAGAAGAGAAGGCTTAGGGGAGAGTTTATCACCATGTGCCTGTACATAAAGGGTGGTTACTAGGAGGATGGAAACTCCCTTTTTACAAGGAATCACATAGAAAAGGGGTGATGGGGACAAATTAATCCTAGGGAGATTCTCATTGGACTCCAGATGGAAATGCTCCACCATAAGAGCAGTCAGATATTGGAATCATCTCTCAAGGAAAGCAGTGGATTCCCCTACATGGGTCAGTTTGAAGGCTGAGCTTGAGAGGCTGCTGGGTCATCTTATTTCAACTACACTATCACCTAGAAAGTTTGGACCACATGATCCTCAGAGTCCCTTCCACACTGACATTCTGTGCATTAAAAATACCTCTCTAGTACCCACTCATATGGTTAAACAACAAAATAGGCAAATAAATTACATAAAATCCAATTAAAAAATCCTACTAAATACTTTGAGTTACAGCTGAATATCAGTCTCTCCTTTATGCTGAGGAAAAATGACAGGAAGTCAAAGGCACAGCCTTTTATCCCCTGCCTTTGCTGCCTGCTGTGTCATTGTTTCCTACATCAAGCACTCTAAAAATGCACCTTTTTCTAACCCGCTGATCCTTATCAATCTTCTTCACTGGCATCCCATTAGCTCTCTCCACACTAATGAGATAATCCAGTCTCAAGTTGCAAATCCCTAATACTGCCTTCACCTAGGCAGCCACTCTGCTTTATCCATAATGAAGAAATGAAGGGGAACAGCTCCATGATTACTTACTGCATCTACTCCTTTTTTTTTTTTTACATGCCAGACACCTTTTACACAGAGATCAAAGTACTTAAAGAGACAGTGAATGAAGCAGAGCAAATTCCATGCATGTGACCTCTGATCCAAGCCCTCTTACCTAAAAATTCCCCTTAGTCATAGAATGATAGAATGGTTTAGGTTGGAAGAGACCTCAAAGCTCATCCAGTTCCACCCCCTGCCATAGAGATTATTTTTGTGAGTAAATATTCCAAAGTCTCTCTGTAATAGAAATTCTGTAACTATGAATAGAGACTGAGGGAGTTGGGGCCGTTCAGTCTGCAGAGGAGAAGGCTCCGAGGTGACCTTATTGTGGCCTTTCAATATCTTAGGGGGGCCTACAAGAAAGCTGGGGAGGGACTTTTTAGGATGTCAGGTAGAGATAGGACTGGGGGAATAGAACAAAACTAGAAATGGGTAGATTGAGACTAGATGTTAAGAGGAAGTTCTTCAGCATGAGGGTGGTGAGACCCTGGAGCAAGTTGTCCAGGGAGGTGGTGGAAGTCTCATCCCTGGAGGTGTTTAAGGACAGGTTGGATGAGGCTCTGGGCAGCCTGATCTAGTGTGAGGTGTCCCTGCCCATGGCAGGGGAGTTGGAACTGGATGATCCTTGTGGTCCCTTCCAACCCTGACTGATTCTGTGAAATTCTAAGTGCCTTCTGCCTTCAGCAGAAAGGAGCTTCTCGAGTTCCCCCAGTGAGCAAGTGGCATGTCCACCACAAGATTCTCTTCCCAAACAGTTTAATATTTGTATTATTGATAGTTATTTCCTGAGTGCTCTAGATTGCCTGTTTCCTTCTTTGTAATATTTTCCACAACCATGCGATTCTAACCTGATAAAACAAGTTATGGTAAGATTAAATAATATTGATATTAATATAAAAATAATAAACAAGATTAATAATATTGAATACATCTCATTGCCATTACAGTTAGTAAGTCAGAGCTGAATGACATCCTGACATTGGTTTGAAGAGACACCAATACCAGTTTGCAAATAAACTCTGTAATGAGCAAATATAGAAAGTCTCATACAGGTAGAGAAACATCATAAGACAATCCCAGTGGACCTTCATGGATCTCCATTTCTTTTAAGATACTCTGTAACCTTGGATGTGATACCTTATCAGTTTTACATCCTGCCACATGTTTGGACATCGTCCTGCTCAATTGTTTGGGACTGATAGTCAAGATATTTTCATCCAGCTTACTCTATTTCCAACTGCTTTTTGATTTTTAACATCACTGCCCCTTGGCTTTTCACCACAAAGATCTTGCTTGCCTTGCTCAAAACTCGTATTTCTCTACATTTCTGTACAACTGACTTTCACTATGGTTTTCAGGTTCACTGAGGGGAAAAAAAAAAAGCCTGCATGCAAGAGAGAGCAAATTATCTCTTTCTTCAAAATACATTAAGGCATTTAGTGCATGAATAAATCAAGGCATTAGAAGANAAAAAAAGCCTGCATGCAAGAGAGAGCAAATTATCTCTTTCTTCAAAATACATTAAGGCATTTAGTGCACGAATAAATCAAGGCATTAGAAGATTTTTTTTTTTCCTCTTCCATTTTGCAAAAATAAAGCCCACACTGGTACTTAATGAGGCAAGTAGGATGTTGCTTTCAGAGGATTGTGTACATCTGGGAGTGAAACTCCATAGCCAAAGGAGAAGATAGGAGTTTCTCCAAATATAAATCCAAGAGCAGCTCTGAAGGTAGCACTGTACACATTATCCATGTGCTTGAATAACACATTTCCAGTAGCAGAACAAAACTGGCTCTGTGACATCTCAGGCCTTTTTACCAAGGACTAATCCTTCTGTCTTCAGTGATGGAATTTGCAGAGCTCCCTGGCAATCTTACCTAGTCCAGCTGATTAATCAATTATGAACCCTTCATGTGGTGGCTTTGCAACTGGTTCTGCAGTTTTTTACTCTTTGGCTTGTCCTCATCAGAGGAGTCACAGAGTACTCATTACTTGACCCAACACAGAATCATAGACATGTTTTGGCTGGGAATAAACTCTAAGATTGAGTTCTAACCCTCATGTAGTTTATTTATTATCTAGTCTCATTTATCAACTGGAGTAAGTAGCCTTGATCATAGTTTGAAAACACATCTGGAACATCTGCCTTACAAAGAAATGCTAAGAGAACCAGGGCTGTTTAGCCTGGAGAAGAGGAGACTGGGGAGGGGGGCATGTCTCATTAATGCTTACCAATATCTAAAGGGTGAGCGTCAGGAGGATGGAGTCAGACTCTACTCAGTGGTGTCAGTGACAGAAAAAGGGACAGTGGACACAAACTGGAACACAGGAGGTTCCACCTAAACATTTTTCCCTTTGAGGGTGGAAGAGCATTGGAGCAGGCTGTCCAGAGAGGTTGTGGAGTCTCCATCCGTGGAGGTATTCCAAAACACACCTGGACATGTTTCTCTGTGATTTACTCCAAGTGATCCTGCTCTAGCAGTGGGGTTGGACTTCAGATGCTGTGATTCTGTGACCCTAAAGAGTTAAAGTGTTAACTAGTCTCATTTATCAACTGGAATAAGCAGCCTTGATCACAGCTTGAGAGCACAGTACCTTGTTCTCCATAGCACTTCCTGTGAAAACAACTGTGGCACCAAACACTTTGTAATGAAAAGCTGAAAGATTCCATTTGTAAAACTGAAACACTCCTGGAATACAACTGGATTTAAAAACAAATCTTAGCAGAAGAACTAGAAAACTAGTTTGAAGATAAATGGATTAATCTTTTCAAGTTTTACTTCACATTACATTCTATAATGCATTAAGTCCCCTATTTGCAAGCTCCTGGTTTCACTAACATTAAATTCAAAGAGATTTGAAGTATACAATCATCTGTTCTCAAAATAAAGGTGCCCATTTCAATGCAAATTGTTAAAAGTCAGAACTTCAGGCTTTCACAGATCTATAAAAAGAAGAGTAGAGTCTACTGAGGAAAGATAATAGAAAAGAAAGTCAAGAAATAAAAATCTAGACGGTGTTTACACACTGACAATCACTAAGAAGTTTACTGTAAGAACATTTTTGAGACTTTAAAAAGTCATCTGAATAATTTATCTATGGGTGTTACTTGCATATCAGTCCTGTTATATAATATTCTCTAATCTGAAGCCTGAAGGGATTATACCTATTCTCTCCAGGAATTTTTCAGACTATGAAAAAAACCAAACCAAACCAAACCCCACCATCAAATCAAACCAACCAACCACAAAAACAACAGTGAAAAACAAAACTAAAAAAGGGAACAGGTGCTGCAGGAATAGTAATCCCTCCCTAAATTCCTGACTCAACTTTGAGGTAATTTCATATAATTACAGAATTCTTTTGTCTGGAAAACACCTCTAAGCTCATTGAGTCCAACCACTGGTCCAATGCCACCACGGCCATTAAACCATGTCCCAAATTGCCATGTCCACACACTTCTTGAACACCTCCAGGGACAGTTACTCTACCACCTTCCTGGGCAGTCTGTTCCAGTGCCTGACCATTCTAGCAGGAAAGATTTTTTTTTTTCCCCCTAATATCCAACCTAAACCTCCCCTGGCACAATTTCAGGCCATTTCCTCTTGTTCTATCACTTGACACTAGGGAGAAAAGACCAAGCCCCACCTCACTCCAACCTCCTTTCATGGAGTTTGAAGAGAGTGAGAAGGTCTCCCCCTCAGTCTGCTCTTCTCTCGACTATACAATTCCAGTTCCTTCAACTGCTCCTCACCAGACCTGTTCCCTAGACCCTTCAGCAGCTTTGCTGCCCTTCCCTGGACATGCTCCAGCAACTCAATGTCTTTCTTGTAGTGAGGAGCCCAAAAATCTACCACAATTTCTTAACACATCCTCATTTTAATGCATCAATAGTACAGGTATTTCTGTACTCCCAGACTGAATGCTGATCTTAGCATTCTTCTCCATCTCAGCAGAGTTTCTTTCAGAACTAAGATCACTCTTGCCATGTTCAATATGAAGTTGAGATTTGAATTTTTTAATGGCTGAGATCCTGGCTTGTAATAACTTCCTAGTTTTGCTTTGTTTCAAACAGAAAACTCCTACCCTGTAGCCCTTCCCAAACACTTGTAAAGAGCTTTGCCTGCCTGATCCTTCATTTCTATTGATATTTAGAGATCCAAAAGAAACATAGGCCTAGATTTCATCCTAAAGCTATATACAGAGCCATCTTCCCCCAGATCCTGGGCCACAATGAGCCAAACCGCCATAAAGTCCGGAGTACTGAAGGCCAGTTCAGGACTCTTTTCCAAGCTCCTTTCTCCAGCAGTGACTCGATGCACAGACATTTTATCACTACAAAGATCCTAACTCCTAGCATCAGGGTGGCCATAAATGATTTTTACCATGTCATAAAGCCAGAAATCACCCAGATGGCAATGACATTCCTCTTCTTACAGTACACTGGGGGCACAGATGCAGCTATTTGAAGAGGCAGCTGAAGCAAAATTCTCTGATTGAGAGACCTGGGATTAACTGAAATTGTCCCTATATACTCCTTTCCTCAGCCACTTTTCCCCTGTCTTCCAGAATTATTGATCTGCAGAAATTGTGACCCTTTAATTTCCTGGTGGGCAATGATAACTTGGCTTATGGTGCTCTTCCTGGGACAGCAGAGCTTTCTGGGCAGAGCTCCTCACTGTCAGCCAGGAGACTTGGTTTGTAAGTCAAGCTGTCCATCGGCTCTGTATTTGCTCATCTCTCCATCTCCCCAGCCTTTTGGCCTTTCCATCCACTCCTGAACAGAGGACTAAGACACATTTGGCACCACACTTGGTAGAGTTAGATAATGGTTGGACTGGATCTTAAAGGTCTTTTCCAACCAAAAACTATCCTATGATATTAAGATTAGGATCACTCCAGAAAAGTAGTCTCACACACTTAAGTCTGTTGATGTGGTTGAAAGGACAGGATCCTACTGTCATCTTTCAATTTCTTCAGGTATAAAACAAACAAACAAACACCAAACCAACCAAACAAAAAGATAAAATCCATGGATTTATGCCGAAAATGTGCAGGTACCTCAAGTGCTGTTGGAGTTCAAGCCTACCTCCATCTAGGACCCCCTAATTCTTATGCAATTTCTTACTAAATAGTCATTTAAGGAAGAGTTATACCTGTTCTCTTTATAGGCTTAGCTTTTAACAAAGAAGAAACAGAAACTCTGAGGTGGCCACATGAGCAAGGATGCCACCATTTTAGTCCTTAAGGGTGGCTGACTGAGAACCTCAGATGACTTGGTTGTTCACTGGTTGACTCAGAAAACTGGGAACAAAGCAAAGGTGTGGATTCTCAGGTTTGGCTTCTAACCAGGAGATAACACTCTCACTCTTACTCTCAATGACAACTGGCACATCTGCCTCTGACACTTGTAATGGAGAAGGGGTGGAGGAGTGGCCCTGTATATTAGGGAGGCTCTGGACGTCATGGAAATAGAGATTAAGGATGATCAGGTTGAGTCCCTATGGCTAAGATTTAGGGGGAAGGCCAACAAGGCTGACATTCTGGTTGGAGTCTGTTACAGACCACCCAACCAGGAAAGAAGTTGACTGATTATTCTTTAAGCAGCTGGAGGCTGCCTCAAGGTCACTTACCCTTGTTCTTGTGGGTGACTTTAACTTGCCAGACATCTGCTGGGAATTGTAGCGATAGGATGAGGTGAGTGGTTTTGAGCAGAAAGAAGGTAGATTTAGACTGGATATTAGAAAGAAACTCTTTATAGTGAGGGTGGTGAGACACTGAAAGAGGTTGCAGGGAGGTCACGGATGCCCCTACCTGGAGGTGTTCAAGGCCAGGCTGGACAGGGCCTTGAGCAACTTGGTCCAGTGGAAGGTGTCCCTGCCTATGGCAGAAGGGTTGGAATTGGATGATGTTTAATGTCCCTTCCAACCCAAACTGCTCTATGAGTCTATGAAGTGAATCCAAACTATGGCTTTGTAACTCTCAAACACTTCTTTTATAGTAGCCAATGACTAACTGAACAGAAATAAAGCACTACAGAGATGTAGCCAATAACTCCAGAAGAATACATACTCCTGCTCAGGTTTTATGCTGCTGTTTAATATCAAGAGGAATCCATTAATACAAAATAAAACACCAATGATTTTCATCTTTTATTTGTTTCTCTGAGTTTGATTTAGAGACCAAATAATCCCTGATATGCCCAGTGATGTTACTGCCCTAGTACATGCAGGAATCATCTCCTACTACAAAAAAATCGATCTTGGCTTAAACTAAGGACAGATTCTATGACTATCTCCTGATTAGTATTCAGCTCTTGATAGCTAAACTCTTTATTGTTTCTGAAACAAATTTGGAATTATATTTACAATGTACAACTACTGGATTAAAATAAACATCTGAAAATGTAATCAAGTGGAAGCAATTAAACTGAAGATATAAATGAAAAAAGCCCAAACCTACTTGACCTTAATGAATCTTGAGAAGTTCTCATCTGTACTACCTAAAAGAAACATATTATATAACTCCAAATGGACTCATATGTCAGAGTCACAGAAAAATAGGTGTTGAAAGAGATCTCTGGAGATCATCTACTCCAACCACCCTGCCAGAGAAGGGTCACCTACAGTAAGTTCCATAGGATGGTGTCAAGGGGGGGTTTACATGCCTCCAGAGATGAAGATTTCACCACCTCTATGGGCAGCCTGTTCCAGTGCTCTGCCACCCTCAAAGTTAAGAAGTTCCTCAAAGGAAGTGCTTTGGTTTTGAAATCTGTTGGTGCTTGGTTGCTTTCCAGAGGAAGGTAGGAGTAGGGAAGCGATCTGTACTCAGCACGGATGAGGTTGCACCTTGAATACTGCCTTCAGTCTTGGGCTCCTCATTCCAAAAAAGACATTGAGGGGATGTTGAGAGAAAGGCAGTAAAGCTGGTGAGGGCTCTAGAGCACAGGTCTGGGAAGGAGCAGCAGAGAGAACTGCTTAGTCTGGGGAAGAGGAGGCTGAGGATTGCTCTCCACAACTCCTTGAGAGGAGGCTGGAATGAGGTGAGGGTTGGTCTCTTTTCCCTCATATCAGATGGTAGAGCAAGAGGAAATGACCTGAAATTATGCCAGGGAAGTTTTAGGTTGGATAGAAGGCAAAAAAACAAAACTAAACTTTCCTGCTAGAGTGGTCAGGCATTGGAACAGGCTGCCCAGAGAGGTAATTGATTCACCATCCCTGAAGGTGTTCAAGAAATGTGCAGAGATGGACTCTGGGACAGAGTTTAGTAGCCATTTAGGGGGTGTTAGGTTGATGGTGGGACTCAACGATCTAAGAGGTCTTTTCTAATCAAAACAATTCTGTGATTTGAAAGCAGATCCCAAGACAGGTAGGTATTTCCTAAAGGAGGAGATTGTGGGCAGGGATGAGTTTTCTGAACACACCTGCAGAATTTATTAGGATAAACTCAAGATCCTGATTTTGATCTTTAAATGCTGCTGGTTTTTAGGTCAGGCAAAAATGTCTGATGTAAAAGATTTCCTTAAGCCATTTGACAGATAAAGCACTGCCTTAGCTTTCAACTTCCTTAGCTTTCAGACTGCAATCCCTCAGTTCAAAGAACCCTTCAACACCAGCAGCAACAGGAAAGCCATTTTGAAAAAGCTTTGACCTCACACTTCCAGAGGCTATTTAATTAAAAAAACCTCATATATTACTGAAACATATCCTTACATCAACATTAATAATACAAAAGCTTCACATGCATAACCAGCTCACATCCTGCCCAAAACATAAAATGAACAGATTTTAAAGACAAGACCACTGTACACTTCTAGTACAGATTTATAGACAAGATCATTCTACTCTTCTGCTCTAAGTCCACACTCAGAAAATCTCATTCAATATTTTCTGCATCGGTGCCCTAAATTTTGCCTGAATATAAAATAGCTTTAAAACTATATCCAGTGTAATCTGAACAGTTCAAGCAAAGAATTCCTCTCAACCCTACATCAAGGTACATCAATGCCTAATTACCTTCATAAATACCCTATTTCTAATCCAATATGGAAGACAGTGAAGTATATATGCAGTTCTCACTCCATAATCCTATTAGGTGCTCACTTTTCCATGAGCAGGTTATCCAGGAAAGAAAAGATTGGATTTTCTATGTAGGTATTGCTGGTTGTTGCCTCACTGTTTCTTTTTCGAGGGCCTTGCCAATGGACATTGTGGTGTCTCAGATAAAGCAAGTTCCATGTAAGTTATAAGGAATCAACTGAACCAGACAACAAAAGGCAGTGTGCTGGTTTGAGCTAATTGGAATTTTTTAATAGAGAAAATTATACTGTAGGCTGTGAAGGTAAAAAAAAAAAACTTGCTTACTGGCTGGCTTGCTGCTTGGGTCTTGGGCTAGCAGCTCTGGCTTCTCCTCTCGGCTGAATAACTTCACTAACCACTTTTCTTCTAATCCTCCCCAGCCGATCCTCCTTGCGCGTAAGCCAAACCTTGGGGTAAGGTGTGGGAGTGGGGAGAAGGTGGAAGGGTGGTTGGGAGCCCCTCCTGGGGTCTCTGATTCTTGGGAGGGGAGTTGTGTGTCTGTATTATCTTAAACTTGTATATTTCTGTAAATATTCCTGTATATACTGTATATATTTGCTTGTATATTGTGCTAAGCTGTAAATAGAGCTTCATCTCTTAACTTCCAGTCCGGTTGAGATCTAGTCTGGGTTATTTCAAAGTGTGGGGGGGCAGGGAACTCCCAAACCGTCACAGGCAGATAGGATGGCTGAGGAACTGGCACTTCTAATTTTCAAAATGAACACCTGAAACCATCAAAGTACACAAACAACTCCACTATGAGTTATCTTTCCACCTTTCAAGCAAGCAACTGCTTTTCCTCATGATGGTTACACCAGCTTAGTCTTGCTACTCAAAGGTTAAGTCTATAGTATCTTTTTCAGAATTTGAAGCAAAACAAAGCCCAAGAGAATACAGGTAGCATGGGGGAAAGCATGGTGGGGTATACAATCATAGAATCAGGCAGAGTTGGAAGGGACCAACAAGGATCACCTACTTCCGCCTCCCCTGCCATGGGCAGGGACACCTCACACTAGATCAGGCTGGACAGAGCCTCATCCAGCCTGGCCTTAAACACCTCCCTGGGCAACTCATTCCAGTGTCTCACCATCCTCATGTTGAAGAACTTCTTCTTAACATCCAGTCTCAATCTACCCATTTCTAGTTTTGTTCTATTCCCCCAGTCCTATCTCTAGTTGACATCCTAAAAAGTCCCTCCCCAGCTTTCTTGTAGGTTCCCCTAAGATACTGAAAGGCCACAATAAGGTCACCTCAGAGCCTTCTCCTCTGCAGACTGAACAGTCCCAACTCCCTCAGTCTCTCTTCATAGGAGAGGTGCTCCAGCCCTCTGATAGAGGGTTAGAGATGTGCATGCAGGTGTGGAGCTACAATCTTGCTAGGATGATGGAAACGTGGATGGAGTGTTGCAATGAGGGGATGCAGGCTGTTTAGGAAGGGCAAGATGGGAGATGAGGAGGAAGAAGAGTTGCCCTTTATGTAAGAGCTGCTGGAGTGCACGAGGATGAGTAGAGATCACTCTTCAAGAATCTCAAGCACCAGAGACTGGGGTGAGGGGGAAACTGGGGCAAAGAAGATGTATTAAAACAAGACAGATGTACCTCCAAAATGGATGTTCATACACTCAAGTGGGATGCACACATGAGTGCTAAGGTAAAGCTCATATGTGACCTATGTCACTGCAAAGACATCCTTAACAATCTTTGCTCATTCATGACAACTGACAGCAGTGCCTGAAGACTGGAAGAAAGCAAATGTCTCTCTTGTCTTCAAGAAGGAGAACTTGGAGTACAGGCTGCTCAGCCTCAACTCAATCCCTGGAAAGATGAAGCAGCAGCTAGCCTGGGAAATCATTTCCAGGCATGTGGAAGACAAGAAACTCCTCAGGAATAGTCAGCACTGAAAAAATTGTGATAGGTCTAAATTCATTCATTGATAATTAAAAACACAAAACTCAGTAAGCAATAAAAGCCATACAATTAAGACTTGTGTTTTCCACTTCAGCTTTTTAACACAAAGCTTGGGACACAGAAGAGTTGGTTAAATCTAAGATTAAGAAATACCATCCCTTGTTATGACCAGAAGCCTGGAGAAGAGGAGGCTGCTCTCTACAACTCCCTTAAAGGAGGCTGTAGCAAGATGGCCACTGGCCTCTTCTCCCAGGTAACAAGCAGTAGGATGAGAGGAAATGGCCTTGAGTCGCCCCAGGGGAAGGTTAGGTTGGATATTAGGAAATGTTTCTAGATCAAAAAGGTCATCAGGCATTGGAACAGGCTGCCCAGGGAGGTAGTGGAGTCACCATTCCTGGAGACATTTGAAAGATTCTTCCATGAGGAGATTAAGGACACAGTCTGACACTTGTGTACAGGAAGGTGTAAGGATTTGATGATCTTAAGGTCTTCTCCAACCAGGCAAATCTATGATAATCAATACCCTTGATTCTTTCTGACTAACAAGCTTATTTACATTTTTGGTGCACAGGAAGGATATCACCAAAAGACAAACTTCTGCAGCAATCTGTATTCCTGAGTATGAGTTCCATCTAGAAAGACATTTTAGGTCCATGTTTGAAGTTTAGCAGCTACATCACGCAGCAATGTTTACAAAATTTATTCCTAATGATCATGTCCTCACATGCAGAGCTTCTGGAGAGGGCTGAGAAGACATCTTAGGAATGTTTATAAATATCTGACAGGTGGGTGTCAAGAAGGGGCCAGGTTCTTTTCAGTGGTGTCCTGTGATAGGACAAGGGGCAATGGATACAAATTGGAACACAGGAAGTTCCACCTCAACCTAAGGAAAAACCTCTTTCCTGTGAAGGTGCTGGAGACCTGAAGTAAGCTGCCCAGAAAGGTTGTGGAGTCTCCTGCTCTGAGACTTTCAAGGCCTGTCTGGAGACATTCCTGTGTGACCTGCCCTAGGTGATCCTGCAGTGGCAGTGGGGCTGGACTCCATGACCTCCAGAGCTCCCTTATGACCCCTACCATCCTATGACTTTATGATTCTGTGGTTCATGGAGCTGCTTCCCTGCATTTCCACTTCAGAGAAAAGTTCTATAGCAGCAGCTATGGGTTCCTGCATCACCTGAGTTCATGTTTTATATGTAAAAAATGCTACATCAAAGCAGACTATTTTTCAGATTCACTGCCACGTTTACACTTCATGCAGTTCACAGAAAGAAACTGGAAAGGTGGCAAAAGTGATGTTCTTAGTGATTGTAGGTAATCCACCTCATGTCATACAGGGAGTCTGATACACTGAAATACTCAACAGAACCCAGGAAGCCAGGGGTTTTCATTCTAGGATTACTCTTCCTCTTACAGAGCCTACTGCTCCTCTCTTTAACCTGGAGCTCTTCATGTTGCAAAACCTGAGTGCATGATGGATTTGACACCACTCTGGAAAATAGCATCTGAGACACAAGAACTAATGATTGTTTATTCCAGGTGCCAACAGGATGATAGTTTCTGATGTAGCTTGGCCTTTTTATACCCCAAAGTCAGTGACACACAGGTTAATCGATGCCTTGAGATTTAATCAGGAAGTGTTGAGAAAGAAAATGCTGTAGTGTGACATAGATAAGCAACAACCCAGTTCTGAGGTGGATCACAGTGCTTCAGAGTGACTCAAGGAAACAGCATAGGCAGAATGAGCAGAGCAAAAAACCCATACAAATCAGTAACTCACCTTTAACTCTGATTAGCTGCAAATGTTTAGTGATCAAGAATGG
The DNA here is from genome assembly GCA_013399775.1 of Semnornis frantzii. Taxonomy (NCBI): domain Eukaryota; kingdom Metazoa; phylum Chordata; class Aves; order Piciformes; family Ramphastidae; genus Semnornis; species Semnornis frantzii. The sequence continues at coordinate 12,811 of VWYK01047231.1, read as the reverse complement.
TCTAGCAGCAATCCTTATTTCTAAGTGAGAACTGATGTTAACAGAGAGAAAACACAGGCTAAGGAAAAGAAACTTTTTGGGCCTTACAGCCAGAAAGAAAGAAGGAAAGCACAGCAGTTCATTTCAGCTCTTCCTCCCTCCTGCCTCTCATGTCCCCAGCACTGACAGCTCCCAAGGATGGGCCTAAGGAAAAGTTACCCTGCCCTTTTGGTGACTCCTCCTACCTCTCCTGCTCTAGAGAGCCATTTGTTTTAACACATCACTGAAAAATCCAGCACCATTCTCCTCAGCAGTAGCTCCAAAAACGAAGGTTTTCTTGGGTTTGCCTGTTTTTAAACAAGGATGAGTGCAGTTCAGATTTGTTCAGCTATTTTTGCCCAGAAACCTAGAATCATAAAAGTTGAAAAAGACCTCCAAAATCATCAAGTCCAACCATCAACCCAGCACCACCACGCTCCCTAAACCACATCCTGAAGTACCATGTATACATGACACAGGAATATCTCTAGGGATGGTGACTCCACAACCTCCCTGGGCAGCCTGTTCCAATGTCTGACCACTCCTGCTGTAAAGAAATGTGTTTTAATACCTAACATAAACCTTAGCTGGTGTAACTTGAGGCCATTCACTCCTGTCCTAAACTTTCTCTCATTCTCAGTTTTGGGATTGAGTCCAGCATCAGTAAGTTTGCAGATGACACCAAGTTGGGAGCAAGAGTTGATCTGTTAGAGAGCAGGAGGGCCCTGCAGAGGGACCTGGACAGGCTGCACAGATGGGCACAGTCCAATGCAAGGAGTTTTAACAAGTCCAAGTGCCAGGTTCTACACTTTGGCCACAATAACCCCATGCAGTGCTACAGGCTGGGGACAGAGTGGCTGGAGAGCAGCCAGGCAGAGAGGGACCTGAGGGTGCTATTCATACACTTTGGTGCCACTGAGAATCAAGTCCAAAAGCTGTCAATATAATAATCTCTGTAGAATTAAAGGACTTTAGTTTTTAGGTTTTAATCCAACACAATAAGATAGCAGAGATTTGAAGAAAATGGCGTTTTAAAGAGAAGGTTAAGACAGCACTAAAACCATTATTAGTAAGGCAGTAGAGTCTGAGCAGACAGCTCTTCAGTAACACTGGACAGGGAATTTAAAGGAAGATACTTCTGAGAAGCAAATGCACATTTTTTTTTCCAGGAGAATGA
>VWYK01047228.1:49564-63408 GCA_013399775.1 Semnornis frantzii | reverse complement strand
CAATACTCCAGTCATTAAAAGCAGTGCCTGGCTGACATAAACACAGGAACTTGGGAAGTACAGCCATTGATGTGTAACAGATTTAAAAACAAATGAAAAACACTAAACCATGTTCCTCCAGACTGCCATGGATGAGGAAAACTGGCAGGGAAAAGGAACCTGACAGTTAATAAATCATTGCAAATATGGAAACAAAAGCATTACAGAAGTTATTAGCTCAGTCTAGTACTTTTTGCAGCTGAGGACTTTTAACCAAGTATCTTGTAATGGTTAGAATTTGTGACAGTTAGTGTAATTTCCTTAGAGCTCTCCAAGTTCACCCTGACGTTCCCCAACTGCCAAGCTCCACTTCATGAACACACAGGGAGTTTACAGCCTGCTCCTCTTTAAGCAGGGATGTTTAAGAGCTCAGTAATTTACAACTCGCGGTCCAGTTTTCCAGTTTTTTAAGTTTAGGGTATTCAGAGCCATCTTATAAATGTTACTGATTCCAGAACTACCCTCCAGCTTACTTTTCCCCTCTCTGTATACACATTTTACCCACAGATAAGTACCCAACTGAAATGGTGACACATGCAGAGGAGAGATACAGGCAGTGGGCACACAGTTAGGCTGATTAGTCGCCAGTGGCTACAGCTGGCTCAAAGTGACAATTTCATCCTTATTATCAATTGAGCACCCAACAGTCAGTGAACTTTCATAACATTGCTCAGTTTCTGTACTTGCTCCAAAGTACTGTGTGTTTTCTTTCTTTGCCAGTGCCCCTCAGAACTGCTGGTCAATGGCCACAACTGCCCTCAGTCCTCTCTACAGCCAGCTCCATCTTCATGTCACAAGGGATGTAGTGTTATCCTTCAAAACTAGAAATGTCTGAAAAGGATTCTTTGCAGGTTTCAAACAGAACTGGCAAAAGAGAATTCAGCGGTAGATTCTGTCACTGCAGGAAAACCCTTTTGCAATAAGGGGAGTTTTTCTCCAGAGGAAAATTGTGACACTTATTCCAAATTTTATACTTCTATTTATCTAGTCCCTGACAGTTTTGGTTACTAGGAAATGATGAGTATAGTACTCTAGTCAAGAAAAAAAATGTTGAAAGTTATTATTTTTCAATTGTCTGCTTTTATCTCTCAGGACTTAATGAGATCAACCAAATTCAATCTGATCCACAATCAGCTCCTGAACACTTCATCCTAAAGCCAAGCTCACAGTAGGCAGTTGAAATAACTAATTAAGAATTGACAAGTTCAACAAGAATCTTTCCAAGAAATAATAAGTCACCTATCTCTGAAACCTGGGAACAATCAGTAGCTTTGCTGCTAGTCAAAGTTTCTGTGAACTTGGGCAGCCTGCCTCCTGTCCATGCGGCACACGTATTGGCACAGGGCAATTCCCACCAGTCTCATTTCTACAGCCTTCCTGAAGTTACAGGACTCTGAATCACTGAAGGTTCCCAGCAGCTGGGATCAAAATATACAATGCCAAGGATCTTGAAGTGAAACGGTGGTTATGTGGATCTAGGGTAGTCCCAGATTTCAGTTGCTCTACGAGGAGCTGCATTGCAGCATGCCCTTTGACATAAAGGGTCACCAACAGCCTTCAGTGCTCTGGTTCTGTCATAAAGATCAACTGCGGAACTCTGCACTATGACTGTGGCTATTTACTGACCCATTGGTGACCATTTTATCCCCCTAACTGATCAAAAATTTTTTAGACAAGCTGAAATGGCAAACACCCAAAACCCATTAGATCAGGGGGATCAGGTTGGAGAGATAAAAACAATCAGTCTTTCCAAATTTGCTTCTCTACACTAAATACACCTCTTAATACCGAACTCCAAAGTTCACCTGTAAGAGAAACGAAACAGTTTAGAGCTCATTTAATGTTTATCACAGCACTCAGTGGGGCTGACAAAAAAAATTACCCAGGGCTCTGCTAATGTTGCAGTACTGTATCATCCCTCTTGCCCCATCCTGCAAAAGAGAGTGACAACAAAGCATCTGATGTTTGACCTTGTAAAATGTCCCTCTCCAGTTATCCTGTAGGCCCCCTTCAAATGCTGGAGTCTTTTCTTCTCCAGGCTGAACAACCCCAACTCTCCTGTTTTCATAGGAGAGATGCTCCAGCCTTCTGTTCATCTTCACGGCTCTCTGCATCCCGTAAGGTTAAGGGATAGTGTACAGAAAAGCATAACCAAAGTTGTCTCTCAAGATGCTGTTAATCATTCCAAAACTCCACAAGTGCTAGAGAACACATCCTTCTCCACTGTTAATTCTACAAATGTAATACAACAGTAATTAATGAGTAGCTCAGTGGGTTGCAAGAATAAACCACACAAATTCCTTTTGGTCAGTCAGTTACTGACACACTGCTTGATCTACTCTCTTCTCTGAAAGATAAACAAGATGTGATTGAGAAAGGACTGATCACCGAGAGACACAAATGCACCTGTACACGACTCCTGGGTCAGAATCAACGCAGGTATCTTATAAAGTACTTAGATAGCAAAACTAATATGAACAATGATTCTGGTTGAAGAAAAGCTTCTATTTTCGCCAGATTTTATAGCTTTGTCAGTCTACCCAGTCTTTTAATACCACTTTAATATTGCTGGTGGCTACTGAACCAGCCTCAAACCAGCACACTCAGAATAAAAAGAAGATAAAAAGTTCTCCATCTGAAGTATGTAACAATCCCACGGCTAACAATGATAAATCCTCAACTATATGCTTGAGTGCCAGAAACTAAAGCACAGATACCATTAAAAAAAAAAAAAACAAAAAAACCAAACCCAAACTTTTCTGACCTTTGGAAGCTTGAAAATAGGGCAGGTTTTCCTTATAAACCCTCCTCTTCCACTCACGCTTCTATAAAAATTTGTTCAATTCTTTCCATGTCCCCAAACCATCTTTCTGCTGGAGCTCATGGCATTCCATACAAGTACTACACAATAAGTTGATTTGCCTTGCATTACTAAGTTTTTTTCCAGCACACTATTCAGTAATCCCCTTCTCCTCGGACTTAGGACTGCAAACCCACGGTACACAAGTTTTAAATATTATTTTAAGGTAAAGTGCCACAAAATTGCTTTTTGATCTATCCAAATAATATTGATACAGAAATTAGTAGGTATATCAAACTTTGGATGTAAAAAGTCACCTTCACTCTTGACCTTTCAAAACAGGTAAAGGTAAGAGAAATACCTCATCTAGAAACTAAAAATAGCATGAGCAATTTCTATCCTCTTTTCAGATTTTGCTGTTATTCCCCTGGAATACAGTGACCTTACTGGCTTTGCTTACATAAGCAGTAAGATTGCCTGGTTGGATTTTTGCACTGCGCACAAGCAATTTTACACACACTTTATGCCAGACTGAGGTTTCCGCTCTTTGTATAGCTATGCTTTCACACATCATCTCCCACAGCAGCCTGCAGAAAAGAAACCTTGCTGCGGCTACCCAGATGCGCAGGCATTTATGCACAAAGATGCAGGTCACAGCAAACTCTGGAGACAGTCCTGAGTCACCAGCTGCTAGCCCTTTGCTTGAACACACTCATGCCTGTTTCTGGCAACATCTGAACTACAGCCCATCACATGCAGTTCTAAACCGTTGATCTAGCCAGAAGGTGTCTCCAGCCTGGCAGCTTTTGCTGCTTGGAGTCCTTCAAACAAACTCATCTCAGGGGGCAGACAGCAGTGGACACACAATACTACCAGCCACCTCCACATTTATTTTTGCCTGATCAGTGAAGGCACCTTTACTTGTGTCTCTTTGCAACCAGCAGTCTCAACAGGATAAAGCAGGAAGTCATCTTTAACCACTTTCCCACATTCAACTCCTTCCCTTATTCCTTGAAGGGCTCAGCCCATTTTTAATAAACTCTCAACTGAAGGGCAGTCATTCCAAGAGGTACAGTCTTCACACATTTGTTGTCTCCTAAAACACACACAGTGCTTCTATGACAGTTAATGGCAACATAATGCAGGTACCCAAGTTATTCCCAACTGATTTTCCATTTACCTGCAGTTACATCAGAACAGCTACAGATGTGCAGGCAGTGCTTCTTTTTCACTTAAACTGGATCACCAACAGTGTCAGAATCGTGGACAGCACGCTTGATACTTTTACAAGGTCAGGGTCAGTGGTTGGACTCGATCTTAGAGGTCTTTTCCAAACTTTACGATTCTGTGGTAAGGACAAATGAGTCCAGAAGCAATCTAAGGACCCACGCTGCAGATGTAATTCAACTTCTCTTATTAGAAAGTGCCTCAAATCAATTTCCAAGGAGGCAACCATGAAACTTTTCTCTGTACATAAAGGTTTTGTCACGCATCATTAAACTTCATTACAAACGATCTCCTGTGATGTATGGAAAAAGAACTCATCCACAAGGTAGACATTCAACACCAGGGTACTTAATGGCAGGTTAGGAAAATGAACAAAAATTAAACCTTGTACAAAAGAAAAGACTTTAATACCGTATTTGATTTGAAACTTTCAAGCACCAAAGACCAGAAAACAATTTTCTTAAATACATCCATGATAAGCACAGAAGCCACTAGTTCTGAAGACAAAACAGAAATGTCTTTCATAATCTAGTTACTGCTGATGGCCTTTACTGCTGCCAGTGCTGGCTTGGGTTTTGAGTAATCCCAGGGTCTCCTGTTCTCCGTGTACCCATAGAGCTTCCGTAGTGCCACACGGGCTGCCTCTTCCTCTGCAGCGAGCAGTGTTTCACCAGGACCTTCAGCTATGATCTTCTTATCACTTGGGGAAGAAAAAAAAGAATAAAATTAAACCCATTTTCATCCTGGAATCCTGAGCACTACTGTCTATCACAAACAATGTCTGCCAGATTGCTTTTCCGCCAGTGTGTACTTTCTATATACACACAGATGTATAAACATTTCTGCTGGTCTCTTCTGTGATGATAAGCAATTGTACATTCAACAATGGGAACTCCAATCAGAAATACACCCATCTCCCTGAAGAGCACAACTTTGTGCATTTGGATTCCTAGCACATCACTGATTCTTCTTAGCTCTGTTAAAAACATGCAAAGTTGTTACTCTGGTCAGTTTAAACAAAGAAGTTAAATGCTTCTGCCTTTTCTTCTCCCAGAGTAAGCATTTTCAAACTCCTTCACAAGGTCCATGGAGAATCTCTGTTAGGAAGAATGTACTCAGCTCTGTCAGATCAACATTTGTGGGTATGCAACAGGAACAGGTTGTGAAGGGACACAAGAGATCCCAGAAGAAAAATAATCAGAGTTCCTTTCTTTTATATGAGATAACAAGTCTTAGAAGGCATATCATGCAAGGTATGATAAATTAGAACAAGTTATGGTAGTCTTCATACAGTTACCTGCAGCTCACATGGCCAAGACACAACAATGTGTGTTTTGTTGGAAGAAGGTTCTGTTTTGTTCCACGGGAGTGATATTACCCCTGGACAAGAGACCAGGACCACATCTGACACAAGCACACCAGTGATGACTGGCACTGCCTAAGTCTTGTTTGGATCACTCATGCAGACTTTACAGTGCCTGTGACTTGAAAATTGTTAAATTTCTCCAGAATATAAACCAAGTCTCCCTCCAATCCCACCTTCCTAAATATTTATGTTTTCTCACCCTCCTCAAAGCTCTGGATACAGCTGTAGTGCTTCCAAAACTGTTCAGTTATGCTGCTGGCAGAGTCCATCTGTCAGCTCACCCAAAACATACACCCAGGCTTTGCTGTGCACTCAGTTTATGCTTCAAAGCCCTTCAGTCAGAGACTGTTGGTGTCGTCTTATGTGTCATTGAAGCAAGCCCTGGCCAGTGCTCAGAAGACTGATTTTATATGGAACTCAGCCCGTGGTCTCTTTTCTGTAATGACGTGACCACAGAGCACAAGCAGAGAAATAGAAGTCCATCTTCCTGCCTCCCCTCTCCCACAGCTGAAATCCAATTCACTTCAAATTAGCAAGGTACTAACCAGTACAACCCAACGAAGTACAGTGGCAGAACTGTGCTGGCTCCCAGCTGTCTGGTAATTCTTGGTTCTGGAGCAGAGATATTCCTCTTGGTCAGTTCTTCCACAAGTAAGCCCATAGGATTTATTACTTCCCACATCTCAAACAGGTCTTTTCCAATCAGTTGAGGAATAAAAAAATCCTGAGCGAGGGCATTTAAAAGTTACAATTAATGGGAAAGGTAACAAAGCTCCAGCTTCTGGTGTCTCCAGGAAACTATGACACAAAGAGGCATTAACACAGCTGACAGTGAAGTAAGAGATGAATGATGAAACCACCTCAGTTCTCCATCATGGCTGGGCACAGGTGACATTTCCTCATTGCAAAGTTAGTGATGTTTCACTAAGCAAAAATGACAACTGGAAGGAGAGGAGCTGCTAAAACGTGTTACACTGCATTTGAATTTAAGCTGTTCGTATGAAGTTCTTTAGGTGCCTGCACTCCTGCATAGAATCAACACAATCACTTCGGCTGGAAAAAACCTTAAACATCGTTGAATCCAATCATTAATCCAGCACGGAAGGTCACCACTAAACCATGTCCCTAAGTGCCACACTACATAACTTTTTAAACCCCTTCAAGGGTAGGTAGGGACTTCACGATTGCTCTGAACAGCCTGTTCCAGAACTTGACAACCCTTTCAGGGAAGAAATTGCTCCTAATGTACAGCCTAAATCTCCCCTGGCACAACTTGAGGCTGTTTCTTCTCATTATGTCACTTCCTGGGAGAAGAGACTGACCTCCCACCTTACCCCAATGTCCTTTCAAGTAGCTGTAGCAACCAAGGAGGTCTCCCCTCAGCCTTCTTTTCTCCAGGCCAAATAATCCCAGTTCCTTCAGCCACCTCTCATAAGGCTTTTGTAGATCTTTCATTAGCTTTGTTGCTTTTTCTCTGGATCCACTCCGGCACCTCAATGTCTTTTTGCATTTCTTATGTTTCTTACCCATGAACTCAGCCTCTGTTTTTTGTAAAATGTTTTAAAACTGAAGATATGCCTGACCTTATAGAGAAAAATTTTATTGATAGTGCAGTGTGTGGAATATAACTTTCCCTTCGCAAGTGTCAGCAAATACTGAAACATCACCTTGACAAACCAGAAATACTTGATTTCCTGCGCTTGACCAGTGTGTGCATCTTTAAGGAAAAAATAGAACAAAACACAAACACAACAAAAAACCAAAAACACACTCCAGAACACACTGACCCCTCCCCAAACCACCACCCGACAGACCTCTGCTGTGTTACAGCTATTGTTGAGCTTCTGCCACTTCCTTGGATCAAGATACAAGACAAAATAGCTATTTTTTGCCTTTTTCCCCTGCAGTGTCTGAAGCTTTTAAAGGCTATTGTTGTCAGTACAAAAAAGAACTGTGAAGGAATGACTTACCCTGACAAAGATTTCTGTTTTCTCAGGCCCAGAGCTATCAAGCAGAGCTCCTACCACAGCAAAGAATGTCCTTTGTAGCACATCTGGTGGGACAGGAAAGTCTCTGCAGAGTGTGAGGTCCTGTATGGACAGGTTTTGAGCTATATAAGAAACCAGTTCCTGACTGGTAAGGAAATCGACAAGTGCTCCTGTTCCTGCTGCAGGCAGATCTGGGTAGGCAGCTTCAAAGCACTTTGTCAAGTAGGAGCGTGAAAATGCCATCCCCTGCTCACTAAGTCTGCTGTTATCCTGGAGGTGAAGAGCAACCGCTTCCTTGTCCAGCCCGAGCTGCTGGCGCCTTGCCTCCTCACTTTCAATGTAACAGGAGTTAACGAAGGCTGTCTTGAGAAGATCCAAAGAAAAATTCTCATGTAGGCGGTGGCAAAAGGCTTGTATCTCGGCATGGTAATCCCAGTTTGGTTTCTCTGACCTACAAAGGTAGAAAAGGAAACAAATTCAGTAACGGGACGAGAAGTGACCCGTGCTGCAAGAACCACGCCGTTCAGATACGCGAAAGAAAATGAAAACGGAATTGTCTCCATCAAAGCCGATCTTTCAAAGCCTTGGTGTCAAACATGGTCGGTTCGCCCATGGCCGTTTTCCTGCCCAAGACGTGCACTTCAACCCGGGGCCACGCTGAGACGCGGAGCTAAGACCACTCTGCTCCAAATCGGGCGGAGATGCTGCTTGGGCACTGAGATTTCATCTATTTCTCAGACTGCTGCACTCCCTTCCCCGAGCCACCCCCGATGCTTCCACCCTCTCCGCACAGCCGGGTCGAGCCGGGCCGCGCAGGGCCGGGCCTCCTCTCACCGCCGCCGAGGTTGCTCCTGCAGTCGCTGCTGCTCCAGATAGGCGCGAAGCCACCGTTTCTTGTTGCAGTTAGGCGCGGTGCTAAGTCCGGCCCGCCCGGGCCGCACCCCGGCCACCAGCCACCGCGCCGCCGGCAAGAGCAGCCGAGCGGCCATGTTGCTGGGTGCGGTGAGGAACAATCCAGCCCGGCTTGGCCCTTCCCGGAAACAAGATCTCTTCCCTCTAGTTCCGGGCGGAAGCGTTCCCGGCCGGGGACAGATCCAGAGCGACCAGTCTTGCAAACTGCCGCGTTGCATGGCGGGAGAGAGGAAAGAGATGTGGGCGTCTTCAGAGTTGTTTCGCTTGTGCCGCGGCCTCACCTGGCTCCGCCACCACTGTCGGTGATGGGAGTGTGGGAGCTGCAGTGCCGGGACTCCGCGTCCCATATCGGAGCGGGCGCGAGGAGCGGTGGCTCCGCCCCGCCCCCCTCAGGCTGGACTTGGTGAAGGGTCCCGAGAGCCTCGAACAAAGCCACGTTTCTCGTAGCTCCTCTGGTTGCAGCATCACCCGTGGGGCGGGCCCAAAGGCCCCAGTGTCGGGTAGTTCAGCGAGGAGATGGAGGAGCCGTGGAGGCATCTGTCGAGATGAAGGCGGGCTGCTGCCATTGGCTGCGTTTGACCGAGGTCCGCAGCCGCACGCAGGCAGAATATGCAGATCATCGTGACTTCTTAAGAAAACCCACCGCCCTCACAACGCAAAGCTTGGGATGTTCTTAAAACGTCCTCCTTGGGTTTCAGTTCCACTGGCAACACCAAGTCCGGGTTTGTGCCTATAAAAGAAGTTTATGGTGGTGTGGCTGTTGCAGTGCTGCCAGGGGTGGAAGTGGCAGCTGCAGGTGTACAGGTCAGAAGGCCACCAACAAGCAGGGAGGCCAAAGTCCCCTTGGGCACCAGTGTGCAGGGCTCAGTTCTTCAGGCTTTCATTTACCAAAAAACGTCGTGAACCAGGTGGCGGAACTGACAGCAGGCTCACATCTTGTGCCAGTATCGTTCAGCGTGTACCCAGCTCCACAACACACAGGACAGGAGCCTGCAGGAGACTATCAGATCCTAGCTGCTGCCTTCAAGTTAGTTTATCATGACTTACTTCAAAAACTGATAGCTCAGATGAACTCTCAGCTTTTCTTAAAATCAAAGAAGGCTTTGGGTTTTTATTTGACAGTTTTATTAAATACACTACATCAGTACCTAGTACCCCAGAGTCTTTTCATCACTCAGACTGACTGACTTAAAATTGTATTTTATAGAAAAACAAATGCAAACTTAAAGCTGAAAAACAAACAAACAAAACATGACACACCTGTGGGCAAGCTACATGTTAGCAAAGAATTCCTTTTATTATGACCTGGACATGTCTTAAGCAAGGAACACACCGATGAAACAGAACACAGGCCTCAGATATGGCACACCTCAAACTACTCAAAAACTTCTGCAATCACAAGTAATTGCATCTAACAACAAAATCTACACTTTATTCCTCCATTTTTCTTAACTTTTACCAAGCCCATTCCATCCATTCTTTTCCCAATGCCACAAAATGTCCCAGTGGTCATTCCTGTGGGTCACAGTCCTTACGCTGCACGAAGCCAACACAGTGCTGGCCGAGCCGCACTGACACTGAAGCATGCAAAGGAGGATACTGTGAGTGCTGGCGATGCGAACCTACTGAACAGGGTATGACTCAGCACAGGATGTCCCATTGCTGCAGCCCTCATCTGTGGTGGCAGTTCCCAGTGTATGAATTATAAAACAGCATACAATTCAGAAACAAAAACAAAGGACTTGGAGAATCGGCTGTTTCCAACTATGAAATCTCCACAGTGGTTCCTAGCGCCGAAACCAAAGCCAGCTGTTGAGCAGCCAGAAAGCTACGGTGATGGAATACATGATCATTTCCCTTTTAGCACGCTCTTTGTTTTCTTCTTCCAGAAGCTGTAGACGGCGATTAAGTTTGATTATCTAAAAATAAACAGAGGTTTTAATACTTTGTTTAGAGTTGCCAGACTCCAGAAGCTTCTAAAAAGTAAAATAAAATATGTATCTCAGACAGATGGATTTTAAACACTTTAAGATTAAATTTGACTATTATCCATTGCTAGCAATCATATCCTGCTGTCCCTTAACACGCAGGAGCAGACAGGGAGTCAGCTTTCTGCATTCTCAGAACAGTCCAGGATACATGAGGAGGGGTACAGAGAGGATCAGTCCCTCACCACACCTGTTGTGGACACCTATGCAGCCCCAAGGAAAGCTTCTTCCCCCATTTTACCACTAGAGCTGTTTCTCAATGCTATCAATAACCCTGCTTTACGTACCTGTCGCCTTAAGGAAGCGGCATCTACAACTGTCATGTCATCTGGTGTTCCTTCCAGTGCTGTATCCAAGTTGGAAAGACCGTATCTATTGAACAAGGGAGATGGCTTAGATGTCTCTGCCAACCCAACAACAGGAAGAACCATACTTTATCAGCATTCTGATAGATGCATTTTTTGGTGGTGATGGAGAGACTTACAACCTGTTTACCTAGCTTTGAGAGTTGTGTGTTTCATCAGTTGTCTAACTGAACTAAGCACAAACACACATTAAGTGGGCTTGACTTAATCTGGTTTATTGCTCTACACATTTAAATATTTCAGAAGATTTTCCATGCAGACAGACTTCTTGCTTTCATTTGGTCCCTCACATGACTGTTTCAGTTATTTAGCTAATTAATGAAACCTGAAAATTGTCTAAGCTAAAATGCCAAAGTGGCGACAGATTCTAAATACTAAAGGGAGGCTGAGAAAGCCTCAGGTGTCTTTCATTTGGTACCTACTTAATATCCAAAGGACACCCACTGATATTAATGATCCCACTCAGTATTTAGGCAGAAAATCTTGCAAATAAGGAGTCCAGCACAGAGTCACTGCTTCCTGAACCCTGTGTGCATTAGAAAGTTTGCTCCCTGAGCATCTCTTGGTTCTCTCAATGCAGTGATTCAGAGGAACCATTATTCCAACTCCAGGGCAAGTCAGTTAATTAGGGCACAATTAGTGTCAGTTGGGATGTGGCAGAAAATCCACATAGAGTATGTGATACCTCTTACAAGATTCTTTTCCAGCAACTAACAAGTAAAAGCAGTCCCTGATGCTGGACCCTCCATTGAGTTTCTCACTTCCTATCTGAAACCCTTAACTTCCCACTGAGGCATATAAACAACTGCTGCAAATGGCTTAGGCAATAGAACAACAAAATGCACCTGTAATAACGTTTAGCATTTAATAACAGTTAATGGTCAGCTTTGACTGAGGTGCAAACAAGCAGAACTCTGAAGCCTGCAGAACGCACTCAAGTACTGACACTGCTTCTGTGCTGCTGGTTCTTCATCACTTCTACAGAGTGTTCTCAGCTCAGGCAGGGTTCCTACCCCCACCAGAGAGCTTGAGAGAAGTCTCCCTGTACTCTATAATATATTGTTTGTAAACAAGAATTGCTTTTTCTAGATGAAAGTTACATTAGCCTGGACATAGAAATGATGAGATGCTTGAGTGACACTGTAAAAGAGAAGCAGCTCACTACATTTGCTCTGTGGTTTTGGGTTGCAGAGTAAGCAGGGGAAAACTTTTTCCAAGTGAGGGTCGATAATCAACACCTGCCCATAGAGTCATTGCTGCTTTAAAACCACAGTATGGGACAAAAACCTCACAGTTTTGGCAATTACTTTTGTTGGAAAAAGATTTTCTCATTCAGGCCATTAATGATTTTTTTTATTCTAAGGAGAGTCCAAACATTCATTTAACTACAGCTTATGCTATTTACTAGTTGTAGTTCTTTCAGTTTGGGCAACATTGAAAGCACTGAAACTGTTTAGCTTTATTTTCTTAGTGCTGTGAAGCCTGCATTGTTAACTCAGTTATTGGGAAAGTTAATTATAAAACAATTCAAAAATTTATACTATTAAAAAATCCAAAGGTTTGCAGACACACACAAAAAACCCCACAACAAAACAAATGAGTCTTCCTTAATACTACAGGTCATCTGAAAGCCAAAGAGATTTCTCAGAAATCTTTTTTAGTAATTTTCTTATTTGTAGTAGATGCTTAAAAAAAGTAATAAAAACCAGGACAATGCAATCAACTTGACAGCGTTGTTGTCCCTCCCCATCTTCTGGCTTCCCAGCAGAGGCTCACCATTTCAGAGAGTTGGGCACACCTCCCTCCCAAGGCACATACATTTAAGTTTGAGTGTGTCACTGCTGCTCTGCCAATTTCCCAGCCATTTCAGGAATTGAACCAAGGAGGGTACCAGCAAGAAATCCCTTGAGAGATCATCTCTTGGGCTGTTACGAGAGGTGAATTCTTCTGATGGAGAAGAATCATCTGCCTGAATCCTGTCTGCTTCAGGAGAAATGTAACTGCTATTTTAAACAACACACAGAATGCAGTGGCAAATAGGAGCAACAGATTGGGGAGGGACAGTTATATCCTTCATCCTGATCATGAGATTATGTATCAGTCTTGATCAGCTCCACTGAAATTATGCTAGTCTGCCAAAATACAAGCAGTGCAAAGACACCCAGCTACAAACAACCATTGAGAAACACCTGGAAAAATAGTGATGCAAGACCACATTTCCTAGCAATAAAACCACACAACTCACTACTAAACAGAAAATAAATATATTGCTTATGTAATTTAGGTGCTCTCCTCGCACACGTAAGTCAAAATTTTGCATCATATTGTGTCTATCAGACAAGTGAGGTCTTTGCAGGTGACTTGGATGGGCAAGGAACTTGGAGGCCTGAAACACCTCAGGAGTTGAGAGAGAGCACAGAAATGAGCATAGTATTTGAAAATAAGGCTACTAGAAAGAGGGAATCTAAAGTGTGAATTTTAGATCATGACTAACAGAAACTATTCTTTACCTGGTGTTGTCATGATGAGGGTTAGAGGAAGTGATAGCAGCTGACCCACCACGTAACACTGGCCTACAGCCGGGTTTGGAGGTAGGAAGCACAAGACAGAAACAGGAAATGACAAACAGAGAAGAGGTAAACCACAAAGGCACATCAAAACACTGCCACTTGTATAATGTTCGTGTACAATATAATATGCAGTTATCCTGGTGTAAATTGCACTTTCACAGTTCTCTTATTCAACTTCACCACTTCAACACTGAATGTTTATGCAGCTACAACATGTAGGCAAACTGTGGATTAAACAGCTTCATTTACGGAAGACAAATTGTGGGAACACAGTTTTGGGCAGAAGTTACCCACCTTACAAAATAACCACTAGGTTTAAAAAAATAACCCCCTCCCTCAAACTCCAAACGCCACAATAATGGAAAAAGCCCCCAAAATTTATCTACAAATACTTGTAAAGTTATTTTTAATAATTCACTCCTCCCTCCAGGGAAAAGGGAGATTTGTCTTATCTTTATTCAGCTAAACCCTGGGCCAGCAGCCTAAGGACCATTCATAGTCTGAAGAGATTTCTCCAGGAAAAAGCGACTGAGTTTCAAGTAGATAGTGTGAGCATCTCTGTAAGAGTTGCTCTTCCAATTTCTTTTTT
>VWYK01047228.1:33403-44837 GCA_013399775.1 Semnornis frantzii | reverse complement strand
CCTACACAGGATCTCTTCTCAGAACACAAGCAGTTTTCAGTAAGGACAATCTCACAGAGAGCTTCTTCAACCATAATGTTTCTTTGAGATGCAACTAAAGATCAAGACAGTAATTTGATTTGAACATGAACAAAGTTTAAAGGTGATTGCAAGAAACATCAGTCAGTTCTAGTGTTTGGAAGCACAATGAACATGGAATTACAGAAATGACTGAAAGAGCATATTAACTTTCTACTCTGTTATTCAAAAATTTTTAGCATGTCAGTGATCTCTCCTAAACCTCCTCAAAGCATTTGAGGAGGACACTGGGTTTATTTCAAATATTTCTCTTACAGTTCTGGAGGTATCAAAGGAGAGTAAACAGATTTAACTAATTCAGGTTACTTTAAATGCATCCATCACCTTTTCTCCAGACTGGCATGAAGGACAGAATTTCTCAAACTAGAAAAAGGAATCTCTCTGGAGAGTTCACTTTCACAAGGGAAAGACTGGAGCAGAAAAAAACCCAAACATTAAATGGTGTCCCCTTTTTCATGTACTCCTGATGGCTTGTTGGCTTCCAATGCAGAATTGGAATCCTTGCACTCAGAATTGCCTGGCGGTGGCCAACAAAAAGCTGTTTCTTCAGCTATTCAGAACCAGCCAAAGAAGAAAGAAACAAGCACAATAAACCTATTTTGAAATGCATTTTTTTTCTTTGCAAATCAGTTCTTAGTTGAAATTGTCCCTTTCCTTTGCCATCAGGTGTTTTTCCCCATGTTCTTCATACAGGGAAATGATTTGGCCAAGTTTGAGAAACTCTGAAGCACAATTACAAACCACACATTCAGTGCAAAGGCTCTTTCCCGTTTTCTATACGAAACTACACATGCTTAGTCAGAAAATTAGTATTGTAGAGAGCTAGACGACTAAACACACTCTTGATTTTCATGTACCGGGTAACATTTAGGCTTACGTGCAATCTTGAGTCGAAAGAGGTGACTGGAACCGTGGCATTTTATTTCTTGGGACAGTATCTGATCTGTGCCACCTTGAATAATAATTGTAAGCTCTTAAGTAAGCATTCTTGTCTGTAAAGGGATTGTCATGTACAGAGCTGTCATTACCGCTACACATTGTTATTGTACAAGGTGCCTGCTTGTCAGCCTCAGGTTTTTTTAAAGAACTGGGGTTTTTTTGAGAATTAATGTCTTTGGTGAAGTCCAACTCCTGAGAAATTCTTAGACTTTTCTCTGTGTGCAAGTGGATGACAAGAGGAGAGACAACAGAAAAGAAATGACTATTTGTACTGTGTAAAGAATAGTGTGAGAGGGACCCTAACCAACTTTTTCATTTCAATCTCGCAGTCTATTCCAGAATATATCATTTTGCTCTTTGTAGGTCAGGCACTGGAATTTTGCACAGTACATCTGAGTATGTCATCCAAGAAAGGCAGCAGTGTCCTAAATTAAAGCTTGAGGATTATAGTGCTATTGACAAACGAAAGATTCAAAAGGCTATGCTCCATATGTCTCTTCAGTAGAGCCCTCATCACAGCATCTGAATGGACTATCCTGTCTATTGGGAAGTTGAATCAAGGAGGTAAGAGAAATAAATGTTAAAAACAAGTATTGTTTTCTATAGGAATTAAATATATTAATTCCAAGAATACATTTCATTTTTAGTAGAATGTATTGACCTAAACGGTCTAATTTATAAACAAGGAAGCTAAACTCAGAAGACAGACACCACATTTGCAATGAACCTCTAATGCAAGTAGAGTTAGGTACCACTTAGTGTCATCTAAGAGAATTTACACCAAGCAGGTGCTTGCTTCTGTTGCCTATTTTCAACCATACAATGACACTTTCACATGTGCAGCTTCTCTTAAGGAACTACCACAACAAAAGCTATGTCACTTTCCTTTGTACTTGTGGTTTTACTAACATGCTCTCTACAACTATCTGAAAGGTTGGAGCAAGGAGGGGGCCAGCCTCTTCTCCTCTGTGTCAGGCAACAGGATTAGAGGAAATTGTTTAAAGATGCACCAGAGAGGTTCAATATGGATATTAGGAAATACTTCTTCACTGAAAGAGTTCTTAAACATTGGAATGGCCTGCCTAGGGCAGTGGTGGAGTCACTGTCTCTGAAGGTATTGAAGCAGTGTGGGGACCTGGCACTTAGGGACATGGTTTAGTGTTGACCCTTCAGTGCTGGGTCGAGGGTTGGACTGGAGGTCTCTTGGAGGTCTCTTGGAGGTCTCTTCCAACCAGATGTATTCTGTGAAACTTAAAATTCCTTTAGTGAGGGAACGAGAGTCCAGAAATACATTTTTCACCAAGTACAAAGCTTGGCTTTCCTGCATTTGTGTGAGCCATACAACAACCAAAAGGTAAAATCTGAACTGACAGAATCTTCTCCTAAGAGTCATCCAGGTACAGATTCATATCCTGCACTTAGAGACTTGCAAAAGCTAGATGAGGGATAAATGCGTCACTCAGCATTACTCTAAGTGTCACTGCACATCCAGAATGATTTCTGGTTTTTTTGGATCACACTGAGTCAGGAGCAGCAATTACAACAGAAAAGAAGTAGTTCCTAGGAACTTCAATGATTTCAATGCAGATGATTGCCGCATTAGGCACAGCATAACTTCTGTCAGAAGAAAGTACTTGGGAGGACAGAGACAAATTAAATTCTACAAAAATGGGTTATCTGCAGGTCAGCAAATGTGGAACGTGCAGTGAAGAACGACAGCTCCTTCTCAGACGGGCAGTGGAGGGCACAGACACAGGAGGCTCCACAGCAGCTAACTTTTTTTTTTTTCATATGAACAGAAGAGAAGAGCTCTTGGATCAAACTGAAGTTTATGTCATTTTCCTAGAAGCCTGCTCATCATGGAAACTGCTTGGCATCAGAAGTATGATGACAGACATTATGCAGGTACATGGGCATAAAGAGAGGAAAACTTATCTCCAGATGTGCCATAATTTCTGAGATTTTGTAAATGTTAAACTGAGTCACCCAAGCTGCCAGTTACACATTCACTGATGACACCCATTCTAAATGTACAGGATTCTAGGTGTGTAGCATATTGCAAAGCCTCTGAAGGACATACAAACTGACTGCAAATAATATTCAGACCGTTTATAAACAATAATTCTATATACAGCCCCTGAGCAACAGTGAAGCACAGGAGTGAGTTTTACAGATTTGGGATATTCAGATTCGATAATCTAATAAGGGCCTTAAAGATAGGAATCCAGTTTTGTCAGCTCAGTTAATGTATGTGACTTGGCAGACCTGAGAACCTAGACATTTGCAATCTGTACACTTGTATGACTCAAAAGTCTGATTAAGAAGATGTGCAAAAGTATTCCCATGAACATCTGGAGGAAGGGAAGGACAATTCTAAGTCTGAAGCATGCATCAGACTTCATTGTCCAACACTGGTGCAAAGTAACAGACAGACAAGTCTGCACTACAAAGAGTACCTCATATCATTGATGTAAACAAAAGGAAACAGACATTTCTAGGACATAATCCACTTGATCTGTTTCAGACTAAAAATAGACAGACCCTAAGCAGGACATGCCCTTATTTCCTTCTAGTTACTGAAAATTAAGTTTATAGTGATTTAACAGTAGTGTTGCACAGTCTACATGACATCCCATCTCTTAGGTCTTAAACCTAAGATCTTTAGAAAGGATTTCTAAGGGTTACACTACAAAACCGGCTCCTGCCAGGTGGAAAGATGCTGTCACTCAGAATAAACCATGACTGATCAAAGACTATTATATCTAATAAAAATATACAGATGAAGAGAATTGCTACATTAGATGGTAACAACAGATGACATTTCTATGTCTAAAATGCTACTTGCCATTTTGGCCTCAACAAGATTAAGATTCCAATAATTAAGTAAAATTATTCTAATGATTATGTGGGAATACATATATTCCTTCTTCTATGAATGAAAAGCATTATGATGTTGAGAGTGACAGAAAAAAGGAACATTTTGATGCACAGAGAATTCAATTTCCTGCAAATTCAGGAGACAAAATACCCATACTACAGCAGCTCAGAAACTAAAAAATCTCCTGTAGTAACAGTTGATGATAACTGGTAAAGCCACAGTCACACCCACCCCCTTTAGGAGAATCCTCCACAAACGAGTCAGCCTTTCTAAACAAAAAGCACAGAAATGAAGAAAAAATGCTGTCCTTACAATACTTAAAATTCTTTACTTGCCACAACACACCAAATGCTAGTTGGAAAAACCAGCTAACAAGGAGCTAAGGAAGAGAGGAAATGTGTAAGGAAAGTGGGCCTGTGTCCCTTCACCCTGCTGCTGTACTCACATGGAGTCGTTCCGGGCCAGCTGGCCATTCTGTCGTGTGGCGTTCTCGCTCATGGAACGCTCTCTCTTCAGTCTCCCCACAGAGCGAGCCTGTGTGAATGAGGAGAAAGAGGGAAATAAAAGGCAGAGAACTCCAGGAAGCAGCAGTTTGCACTGGAGACCTGTAAGTTAGATCTGCCCTCAGGTACCACAATGTATTTTCACAGGTTTCACAGGGATTAGAAGCAAAAAAGCCAATAACAGGATCTGACACTGGTACACATAAAACCAAAGTCCAACCTTATTGTAGTCCTGTTGTGATCTGTCTGTGAGATCTGAAGTCAAAGTATGAACCAACAGGATTTTGAAAAGGTAAGAAAGCAGCGTTCTGTTTACTGTTACTTCCACTCCCTATTTTATAAGTCACTGTGGCTTCACAAATCTTGTCCAGTTACTAAGATGTCAACTCCATCACCCACCTGGATGCCCATGTTACACCCTTCTTTGAGTTAGAGCTCAGTAATTCTATGGGGTGTGACATCATCTGGCCATGCACTCCAAAGGCTAACTATATATATTAAAAGAATCTTTTCGTTTTCTGATAGCCCACAGATAAAAACAAGAAACCTGCAGCTTTCTCTTCAATCTAGAGATACAGAAATATCTAGATTGAAATCTAGATATTTAGTTGAAAGTATTTAGAGTAGTTCTAATGATGACTTCATTTTTGTAAAGACTGTGCAGGAACAATGTCCTTCACCATCTGCCAGTTAAACATGGAACTTCAAAGGAATTATTAGAACTACTACAGTGCTAATAAAGATAATTTTGCACTTTCCCAACTTATGTTAGCACCAAGTAGATCTGCACCATAGTGGAGAAATCATTGGTCACTTCACTTCTTCAGTAAAGAAAAAAAAAAACAAAATAAGTACTAGCCTCTTCAGTTTGAGGTGTCTGCTGAGGAGGTTTTTCTAGGTCCAAAAAATCTAGCGGTCGATCACTAAGAGAAATAACACGGGGAGGAGTTTTCAATGCCAGTGGTTTGAATGGAGTAGACTGAAGAATGTCAAGGTCTGATGGTCTGGGAAATGGAATGTCTTCGCTATTACCTGCAAGAACATCAGCTGTCAGTAGAAAGCAAGTTGTTCTGAGGCCCGAGGGCCAATCCTAAAGCTCAACAAGACACCACAGAAATTACTTGCCAAATAATTACGTATACCTGTCTTTAATAGGGTCTGGATGTTAAAAACTATGGTTAAAGTTCTCATAAAGATCACATGCATTGATGCCTATTTGAGTAGCCTCTGAGAACAACGATCTCAAGTAATCCTGAATAGCATCAACTATTACTGCAAGTGCAGTTTTCAACTCCAGATATAGTCTTATTGAAGGTGGATGTGCAGATGTCACTATGTCAAAGCATACCACACACATCACGTATTTTGCAAATGGTACAGTCTGCAGCACTTCCAGGTCTGTCACTGTAAAGCCCACGAGCATTTACAATCCACCGAGTAACAGACATATCCTTAACACAATTTACATTCTGTTTAGAATCAAACACATCTTGCACAGCTAATACGCAATACACCCTCAAAACTTGTGATAGATACATCAGCTTATAATTAAATAAGAAAAATCAGGAGTAAATTGGTAAACATTTGTGGGTTTTTTTTCCATCTTACTAAATCATTTATGGAGGAAAGTCAGCAATTAGACTTTCTGCTTGTAATTCATTAACTACAAGCAATGCCAAAACTACCCATGAAACCTTTTCCCAAGTCAAAGCTGATCATTTACAGCTTTTTCTCTTAAAAATCTACCAATATATAATTCTTCCAACCAGAAACCTGGGGAACCATTTTCCTTCTATTGCAATGAAGACGTACCTGCCACTACAATCCGCTCAGGAACCTGCATAGTCACACTAGCATTTGCAAATCCTTCCTGGACACCCTTATCCAGGTCAGCATTTTGAGGAGCTACTTTGAGTTTCTCTGGGACCCTCATGCGCTGGCTGATCCCCTCGGTGTACTCCATCTCATACTGCAGGCGGTTCATCTCGGCCATCTCAGCAGCCGGCGACGGGAATGCAGCCCCGCTCATTCTGCCAAAGGAGAACCAGCAGCTGTAGCAGCAACATGGCAAATCACTGGAAGGTCTGGCAAGGAAACTCTTTAACGCTCTGTAGATGATCCCAACTCAGCTGACTTACACAGAGACATAAATTATGTAATAGAATTCACACCAAGTGTAGGCACAGGAGCAATGACAGAAGAATAAAGTAATGCTGCAGGCAACACTCAAACCCACACCAAGAGTCCACAAATGGAGCTGTAACAGATAAACAGAAATTCTGCATGTCATGTACCATTTCTGCCCTGTTTGGCAGAAAAAGAAACCCAAACAAAGCAGAAAGAATTGGTAGGATTGGCAGGAAACCTGGAACTGGTAAGGAATCTGAACTGTTGATCTGTATTTACACAGATCCCATCCATTGTTTTTTCATAAAGTGAATGAAGTCTTACAATACTACACATTGGAATAGGGGAGGGACAGAAAAGGCTCAGCTTGGGCAGCAGTTCTCTGCTTCCTGCCACTCAGATCTCACCTCCTCTTACAAGGACAAAGCTCCTCATCAAGGGCCTCTCAGCCTGAAAACCCATTCCATGCACATGTAATTGTGTGAACTTCTCACTTCTGAATTTTTTCATCAATGAAAATCTTACTTTGCAGAAATGAGGCGGGTAGAGAAACACCACTTTATTTATATGGAGAAGGCTCTGCCGATGCTTTAAACACACTTTCCTGGAAAAGGAGGGGAATTTCATATGAAGCAGGGGGGCAATCTCCCAGAAATGTGGTTGTGACAAACTGACTGACATAATAACTGCTGGGAGCCCTGTGGAAGACAAAGGCCAAAATCATGGTGTTTTGAGGTTAGGCTGATAGTTAAGAGAAAAAAAAAAAAAAACCAATCCTAGAGTTGCACTTGGAGGTGGGCTGTAAAGGGGCTGCTGATGGAAACTCAGAGCTAGATAAGGAACAGGAAAAGCTGAGAGAGACTGTTCATTGGGACAGTGGCTAGTGGACCTTGCTGGTAGATCAGTACGACATGTAAATGGAAATCTATTATGTAAATACAGTTTTCCTGGCATATCTGCCTATGGGAAATGGAGCTTACTCTGGCAAAAAATCTTTAGTGCTATTGCTTGAGTAATCCCCTAACCGAAGAAATCTCTCCTGGCAAAAAGGCAGGCTTTGCCACTCTAATTGCAGCTGCATTCCTTTACTATTTTTGGCAGTAAGGCTGTGTCTGTTGCTGGTTGTGTGCACTCAGAAACTGAACACACAGAACTCTGTTATCAGAACACCTCAGTGCAGGCCATCCATGGGGCCGGCAAGATGGACCCCAAGGCATTCCTGCACCACCACACAGAACATGACATCAACAAAATCCCAAACTAATGGTAACCTTCAGATGGAAGCATGTGGAAGGGTATGGACTATGTAACACTGCATCAAAATCACACATTTAGTACAGCTAAGATGGGATCCACTTGACAAGACACTCTGGGATCCTCAGTGTTATTTTCAGGACTTCCTATCACCAGAAAGCAAATGAAAAAGTCTCATTAAGCTCAAAGTCACAGCAGGGAAACTGGGGATCAGGGCAAAGGAAAGGCGGTCACTGTTCTATAAGAACTTAAAAAATTAATATAAAGGTGGTACTTGAAGTGGTGTGGGTTTAGTCCACCTGTATTAGTTCTTACTGCTTGTATGCATCAAGAGAAAGAAATTGGAAAACCCCATTTCATTAAAAATAGGCACTTTATAGGAGTTTGAGAGGTGCCTGGGCAGCTCTGTTACTTCAGAACTCTTAAGATTTTTTTTTTTTTGGTCCCCGCCCTTAGGTTTTGCAAGTTAGTTTTGTCCCTGGGTGGCCAGATCACCCAGGAACATGAACAAAGTACACAGCCTTCTAACACCTCCACTTGACAAAAGGTGCTTTTCATTTCAAAACACAGCCTATGATCAGTAAAGCACTTCCAAATCAACAGGAGTAAAAATCACAACAGTAAAGAGACTGAAACAGGAGCTTAAGGGTACCCAGAATATGTGCTAGCAGCAGCTCAAAGAAGAGATACTGCTCATGAGGCTTGATAAACGGTGTGTCACTGCTTGGTCATGTTCTCATCCCGCAATACCTCTACAGCTCTAACTTTTAAGTATCCACTATACTGCAGCAGGGTTTATACCCCAACTTTCCTAGAGTTTGACATGGCTTGTGTGTGACAATTGCTTTCCAGCTGTCAGGTGCAACATACATGCAAAAAACGGCAGCATTAGAACAGTCACTTAATTATTTATAGACTAAACAGTGCTGTGTGGGTACTTGCCAAGGGCCTGCATATACAATAGCTCAACGTCTTCCCACTCTTGCTTACTTTTCATCTGCTTTGTGTTGCTGAGAGTTGTATTTACTGTCGAGATTATTTCAATTCTTACTCTCTTTTACAAGAGAACAGGAAAACAAGAAACAGTGAGATTTCAGAAATGGAGAACTAATTAAATGGGGCTTGTTAACAGACCCCCAACTATTTCAAGAGAACAGAAATCAAAGTTGTGCTTTCCGCAACAGTCTCGTTACACAAAGCATTTTACATAAGACATTAATAATAAATCAGGGAGAAAGAGAAGTTTAATATTGATATTTAGAGAACTGAGTAGTTCTAAAGAGGCGCAAGCACATAAAAGAAATCTGAGCATGATGAGACAATAAAGATACAGTCACAGAGCAAAGCTCAAGGACTAATGAGCATCAGAGGTATTTAACAAGAGAAAGGGACCAGAGGATCCAGAGGAAGAGAGAGGAGAAAGAAAAAGAAGTTGAGAAAGCTGATTTATATTATGCTCAGAAAGACAGAGGAGTATCTCCTTCTCCCCCTCCTAAGCAACAGCAGCAGACGAACTGAGGAAGCAAGGCATATAGCTCTAGAGGATGGCTTTTTCTCAGCATTCAGACAATAATCAGACACTGGCCATACCTGTGCTGCACCTAAGAATGTTGAGCACAGTACAAATGGCCCAGTTAACCTGAACGTCTGAAGATAAGCCCTGGTAACAGCAGAGCTGTGCCAGAACGAAGAGCGAGCAGGTTCTACAGCCTACACTGTTCTACCTGACTTCTCCAGATGTGTTTCTGTTTGCTCCTGCTGCGGATACTTTACAGCTAGTCTGCTCGAGTGGGCATCAGCTACAAAGTGCTGCTTCAGCCAGTGCCTAGCGATCCTCTAACAGGTAAACGAGGAAGAAGAGAACTTGAGGAGAAGTATTATAGGGCCCAAAAGGTCCTGAAACTGTCAAAATATCTTTTGCTGAGACATTTGAGATCAAAGGTTATGAAGTAATGAAGCACTAACAGAACAATTTGAGGGAGAGCACAGCGAGGTGTGAGGCTAAACGCTGAAATCTGCTCTGCATGGGACAGTTACGTGCATGAATTTTAAAATACATCAGCCCTGTTCTTACTACGAGGATGAGATGAACAACAAAATAGCTACTGCACATGAACAATGCTATAGCAGATTTTAACACGAAATACTCTATTATTTTCCCTAAACAGAAAAGATACTGCATGCTTTAGGAAGAAATGTGATAATGATTTCTCTGAAACGCCCCAAAATTTATGGCGTTGTAATAGCATTAAGAGTGTTAAATAGAGGAAAGACCACGGCTGGGAAAGCCCTGCGCCACGGCAGAGACGACGACACGGGACAGGACCGGGTGAAGATGATACAGACTGGGGAGGGGGCGGGGGACACACAGCTCAGGCTGAAGGGAGAAGTTCAGTTTTGCCGGGGAGGAAGACGTGTCAGCTTGAAAGGGAGAACACCAGGTTGATAAGAGGCCTCAGGCTGTGAGGATTAACGCCTATATCGCCGTTTCCCCTACACCACCCTATCTTCTTCCAGCCCTGTTCCCTCACCGGGTCGCCTCTCGGCCAGGCCAAGCCCACCCACTACAACCGGGATAGGGAGCCACCAGGCCCGGACGCTCCGTACTCACCCAGAGCAACGGAAGGCAGCGGGCGAGCCCTACCCCAGGCGGGCCGTTCCGCTCCTGCCTCACTCTGACCCCAGCGCTGCCAGCCGCGGGTGTAAAGCCGCGCCACGCGCCCTGGACCCGTTCCTCAGGTGAGACGCAAAAACCAGCCGGCGTGTCCTCATCGGGCTCCCATAAGGGCTGCTGGGCCAGGGAGGGGTGGTGGTGGTGGTCCGTGTGTCACGTGATCACAACGGGCGGAAGTGGCTGTTGGTGGCTCTTCATGTGCTCGGAGGCCTCAGGGCATCCATTTTTAGTGAGGGCAGGCGGTGCGCAGGCGCTGCGTGAGGACGCCCCAGACCGCAGTGCAAGGTCAACGCGAAAGGGGCTCGGACGCACTTGAGGGCCCGCCTGGGCCCACGGAGTTGGAGGTTGGTGTTCGGCAGCACAGCAGTTAACAGTAAGTAAGTTAAGAGGCTCTGCTTAACTTACAGCCGACGCTTCGTTTCGAAAAGCCGTTTAAGAGTATCCCTTCCAACCATTAACTAGTAGTGCCAGGTCACCACTAAAACATGACCCTCAGCACCACATCTACACGGCTTTGAAAACCTTCCAGGGAGGGTGAGTTCACCACTGCCCTGGGCAGCCTGTTCCAAAGCATGACAACTCAGGAAAGAAATTATTTCTGGTGTCCAATCTAAACCACCCCGGGTGCAACTTAAAGCCATTTCTTCTTGTCCGGTCACTTGTTGTGTGTCAGGGAGTTGCAGAGACGGAAATGGTCTCCGTTCTTTCCACAAGTTCAAGCAACTCCCATTTCTTCAGACGCGCCTCAGAGACTTGCATTCCAGGTCCTCCACCAACTTCATTGCCCTTCTCTGCACCCACTCCATTATTTCAATGTCTTCCTTGCAGTGAGTGGCCCAAAACTGAACCCAATGTGAGGTGCAGCCTTTTGAGTGCTGAGTACACTGAGATGATCCCTGCCCTGCTCCAGCTTGTCACGCAAGGGTCTTTTTCGTCAGATGGACACACTGCCTGCTCTTGCTCAGCTTTTTTTTTTTTTTT
>VWYK01047228.1:7257-33376 GCA_013399775.1 Semnornis frantzii | reverse complement strand
TTTTTTTTTTTTTTTCTTAATGGAAAGCTGTCTACTTCTTCCTCATTCAGGAGTACACAACCAGTATTTTTCTAGTGTTCTGTTCCTGTATTGTCTGCACACAGGGCAAGCTGCTTGCTTTAGCACTATGGGCAGTGCTCATCAAGGTGCCAGCTGAGCCAGCAACTACTGACAACAGTGCACTCCCACTTGAACCACTCCTGATGGAACCACTCCTTCCTGCCAATCATCTCTTAACCATTGGGCAGCATAGCTGCATAGCTTTATGTGGAGCACCTGCACTGTGCTTCTATCTTTGTGCTGTGGTGGATTAACATGCCACTGTAATACGGAAAGAGGAAGATCTAATTATGTGTTAAGTAGGTGGAAAATCTGTCTGGGTGTGTGATGAACCTGGCCTGCCCCCTTCACAGGCAAGGGCAAAGGGCCAGCTACTTCAGGGAAGGTTTTCTGTAAGACAGGTGGTTGCCTGGCTACTCCTCACATTTCAAAAATGCACCTGCTAGTTAAGCTCCACACCTACTGGCTGGTGAACTCCACAAAGGCTGTCTTGTTAAACAGTCTCTTTCATATGTCGGTCACTACCCTGTTAGTGTTACATACAATTTGTGAGCAAAAGTAGTAGACAGCCATCCCTAAACTACTTTTGCATGTTGATGCCGACTGGCAGAGCACCATCTCCTTCTTCTGTGAACACTTCCATTAGGTGACCCCTCCTGAAACCAGCTCCTTCTTATAGCATAGCTCCTCAAAAGGAGCTGTTTCATTGTGGTGTGGGTAACTAGGCCTTTTCCATTTTCATACAGAAAAATAAAATGAAAAATGCTATTGTATATATAGCAAGTAATTTTTTTGAGAGAAAAGTAGCCTCTGAGCTTTCTCTGCATTTGAGTTGTGGTCACAGTCATATTCTGGAGATCAAAGGAGTAGCTATGCCAGGACTGAAATACGCATTGATTCAATGGTGCAGTTCGCTAATTCAGTTCTTTACAGTACTAATGGCACTGTTTTATGGGGCAGGTGGTTTCAAATATGAGCTCATACCACACTAAAGTTGTGTAACAGTGAGAATTATCCATTACTTGCCTTTAGATGAGCAGTCTTGCATTTGGTCTTCTTTAAACAGTTAGCCTGAGCATATCATACCAGGTGATCCTCCTCAGTTTTACCACTTGCCCAAGCTCTAAACTTCCAAACTCTCAATAGGGATTTAGTCTTTACAAAAAACCCACAAAATTTGTAAGTAGTGTAAGAACTGATTTGTGAAGCTCACTAGAAGTATGGTCCAACTCCCATGATTCTCCATGTAATTTTCACACAAGTCTGCCCTTCTCTTTCTGCTGCCCACAACCTGCTTGTTTATCTGTCTGTGTACGCTTGCAGAACACCTCTGGGTACTGTCTTCTGGCCCAGGAAACACAAGTTCTGTTCTTTCCTAGCCAACCTCCATGTGGACTGGTCCTTTCTTCCAGATGAAAACATGAGCAAATGCAGCAGAAAAGAACATGGCTGAGTCATTCCAGATTGAAATAGTTGTCTGTCACGAGCCTGTCATAGTATCTTATGTAGGTCTAGGGAATACACACATATGTCCAGCATGGATATCTACACCACAGTGATAGGCTTCTGGTGTAGCCCAGGTGGAGAGAGTGAGCATCTTCCTGAGGGCAAAGTCCACTTGCTGTCTTTTAATCACATGATACTGTGTATAAATAATGGGAAAAATCCTTATCAAAGAAAAGGACAGAAAGCCAAGTAAAATGGGTCTTTTCTTTAGTCAAAATACTTTTTATTTGGCTGTATTTAGCAGAAGGTTTGCTCTTCCCTTCCCCCTCCCCCTCCCCCCTGCACATTGTTTGCTCATTATTTCTGATTTCACACATTTCCATTCTTTCAGTACAATATATTATTAACACCTTGCACCTTGTCAGCATTGCCCAGTTAAGGCTCTCAAATCATTTACAGACAGGAGTTAAGTAATCCTCACAACAACCATTAGAAGTAGGGAAGTAAAATGATCTGCAAGTGCAAAGAGATCAGTTTTTTTCCAAGCTTTTCTTTGATTTTCGGTGTCCAGCTTGTGTTAAGCTGGACTTGATAAACACATGTCTCTGTAGTTGTGTTTAGTGCTTTTGAAAGAAAGACTGAGTCTGAAGCACTCAAAATTTAAAGCTATCTTTAAAAAAAAAAATTAAAAAAAAAAAAAAAAAAAAAGAAATCTTTCTTTAGCAACTTGTTGAAAGTGAGCAGTGGAATCCAGAACTAGGAACAAGGCATGACTTCCAGTTCTTTGCTGTGAGACATAACAACCCTCTGTAACTTACCTTTAAGCTTTAAAAACAATCATCTGTTCCCTTCTCTTTACACAGTCCTCCACTGACCATTTCCAGCAGACATCAACTTCAGGTACTTATATTCTGCATTTCATCAGCACATTTTACATGAGGGCCCTCACAGTCATCCATTAAGTCCCCCCTACAATGCCTCTGGGTGACTGTCATGAGCCTTAATTAAAGAAAAACACCAAAACCCCAACAACTGAACAAGCCGTGTATGTGGATTTTATCTGTAATTAAAGCAAACTTCAGAGTTTATGGAAAAATCTAATGTGTGATTGATTTAGGACAAACACCCTCAACCCAAACCTGGTGCAAATGGAAGACTTAAGTATTAACTTGACATTAGTACCTTCTTATCGGTAGTGCATCTGCATAGGGAGTCTTCATAAACCCCCACAAATTCGCAATTACACCTTGTGAACAGAAGTGCTGTGACTATTCAAGCAAACAAGAACTTTACAATACCCATTCAGGTCATGTAAATGGTATCTTCATCTTGGCTCATCAGAAGATGCCCAGCCTCAACACAGAGGAAACTTTTCTTAGGATAACACTGAAAATTCAGTCAGACAGACACGATGTAAAGTATTTTAACAGGAACAATGTGAAATGTCACTGGCTTAAAAAAAGGTCTAAATGAGAAATCTTGATTATGTCAATGAAGTGCTGGAAAATGGTGCATTCACTGAACTATTCAGGTGATCTAAGCTTCTTCTAGAACACTAAATACTTGAATTTGGATAGCCTGTGCAAGTATTAACATTTGAAATGTTAACTTTACAATTTTAAATAGCCTTGCAAGTGCAACGTTATAAATATTTAAACCAAACATCTCAGAGCTACAACTTGATGTAAGTTATATGAGTAAATGAAAGTGCTTTTCAAGTATTTATATTCATTTACAGTTGGATTCTCTTGTATATGTCAGCGCTTAGATGGTACATTTTAAATATCCAGGCTTTGGTTTTTACGTTAACTGGATGGAATAAATGGTGTTGTTACAGAAATGTGTGATAAATATTTCAATACAGAATATAATTTGTGATGAGTATTTAAATATGGAATGTGAAAAATAGGAATATAACCATTCTTGTTATCTATTAAAAATAAACCAAACCTGATTAAAAAAAAAGAAAACAAACCACTGATAATGCCACAGGAGCCCTGGAGCAATACAGTAACTGTTAACGCCATCAAAATCCCAAACTCTAATCTGGTACATGTGATCATAAAGGAGGCCTAAAGCTGTTAGCTTGTGAAGAGTATAAAATAACTCATGGTCTGTGTGAAGAGCTGTGGGATCTACTGCAGACTGTCCAGCAGTGGGTGTGAGCCAGCCCTTAGGCAGGGCAGCTGTGGAGAACATGGCTAGCACATGTCACCACCACTGTGCTGACTGCCTGACACGTGGTGTTGCTCCCTCCTGGCTAATCAAGAACCATTATTATTGCTACAATGGTTGTATTACTGTTGGCCAGCCAGAGGAAAGGTGAGGTAAGCAGGGAGATGCTTGTTTATTAGACAAGAAAACCAAAACAAAACAACCCCAAATGATTCATTATATATATTTAAAAGTGCACTGAGAATGTTTCTTACTGAACCCTATTTCTCCTAAGTGCCAGTTTTCATCTTACATTACACCCACTTTGACCACTGAACACAGGTAAGCTGACACCAGCACATTTGGTGTGTCTTGCCATTCAAAAAGCATGTGACAATGCAGCACTGACATCTGTCATGAAAGATCTGGTGGTGCTGTGGTTTTATCACAAAGGCACAGCTTAGATGGGACATAGTCCAGCAGAAGCCCTACTGCAAGCTCTCTCCAACAAAGTGCTCTGTTATTTGCCACAGCCAAAAGTCAAACTGTTGCCCTACCTCACACCACAGTGCCGCCCTGGCCAGTTAACTTGCTTTCCAGGTGCAGTTGGAGTTTAATAAATTAGAGCTCCTCAGAGTCAGGCAATTCTTTGTAACAGAAGCAGAGTTCCACCTCCCATCCAGAGCAGCTGCTGTCTAGACTGGTCTCTTCATGCAGACCTGGCAGCGGCTGATAATGTTTTCTAGTTCTCCTGCTTTCAATGTCTGTGGCAGAGGTCTCCTGAAAGAGAGAGACAATGAAACTTTGGATATGGAAGAACTGGAAAGGGAGTGGAACATCTTCCTAATGAGGAAAGGCTAAGGGAACTGAGTCTCTTTAGCTTGTAAAGGAGGAGACTGATAAATTAACTCATTTATGTTTCTACACATGTGAAGGGCAAGTGTCAGGAGGATAGAGTCAGGCTGTGCTCAGTGATGCCCAAGGAACAGGCTGCCTGGAGAGGTTGTGAAGTCTCCTTTTCCGGAGACATTCAAAACCTGCCTGGACACATTCTTGTGTGACCTACTATAGGGGATCCTGTTCTGACAGGGAGAGGTTGGACTGGATGATCTTTCAAGGGCCCTTTCAATCTCTGATGTTCTGCGATTCTGTGACAAAAGTGTCTGGCTCACTGGAAGCATCTTGATGCTAAGGAATGACCTTAACCCTAACAAAGTAGATGCCTGAGCCAAGAGGAAGCCCCCCCCATATTACACAGGCAGTTACTGTCTCTTTAGGCAGTTACAGTGTGGTATGACATTCATGGACACAGGGAAGTCCATTTTACCTGAACATTCTTCTTGGATTTAGTGATGCCAACCAGAAGCTGTAAGAATTGGTGTAGTAGTTGCAAGTTCCCCTGCCATGACACTCTATGAATGGGATGGCTCGAAATTCTTCCAAGCAAGACCCAGGAGACGCCAGTGCTTGGCCAGAAGCTTCTGAGCCGGCACTTGTGTACTGTAACCACCAACACATGTTTTATGAGAACTTGTCCATCAGCTTTAAAGTGCAGGCAAAAAATAAAAATCTTTTCTAGAGCATACCCCATGCTCTGTGGTATATCTTGGAGAAAACAAAATGAATGCAGATTCATTTTATTGAACTTACAATGATGCCTTATGAAAGGTCATGCACCTTTACACCATTTAAGTCCCTGCAAAGCCTTTTTTCTGCTCCATGAAAAGGCATAAAAAATATACCAAATGCAGAGACTAGAAAGTGACTGGATTCTGGCCAGTTGAGAACTACAGCAACTCAATTATCAATAAACCAAATTCCCTATTTTCTGTGTGAGCAAAGAAGGCATTTTCCTTCTCTGATGTTGGTAAATGCTTCTAGAAATAGCTCTAAAATAATTTATGACAGTAGAAGATTGGCTAGAAAATACGATTTATTTTTGATGATGTTGGAAGCAAGCAAAATATTTTAATGAGATACTGCAAAAAAGCTCTCATTCTTCTCCAAGATTACTATTATTATTTATCATCATCACCACTTAGGCCTGAATCTCAGGAGGGATAAGAAATTTCACATGAGACCCGAAAGGAATTGACATCATGCAAAAAAGCAGGCGGTTTAATTTTTTTTTACTCCTAATTTGCTGGCATCCCTATGACATCTCACAGGCATGGATAACAAAGACCAAGTGCTGTATCCCCGGTATAGATAACACCCTCATTCCCATAATCAATTGTCACTTGTAGTCACATTAAGAACTCTGTTCACTCATATCTCCTTATGGCACCACAACTGCTGAGGCAGTGTTTGTAGACAATGTTCTCCCTTTGTTTTCATTTCAGCTTTCTTTGGAGTTTTCGAAACACTATTGATAAAAGAACTGCCTGGCATGGGAGTCTGCCAGTGACTTCTCTGTATTTGTTTTCAGGACCAGTTTAACCACTCCACTCCCTAAACCTGTTTTCAAGGAAAGTTAGAGCATGCAGTTATTTCTGACAGACTAAAATCCTATTGCTCTCTTTTCGTCTTTTCCTATTTTCCTTCTGCCACCTATTTTTGGACACAGATCATAACAGTGTTTCTAATGCTTCTGGCACTGACTTAATAGATGTAGTGCCTTCTGCCTGGCAAAGGAAGAGAAAAATTTAACAATTTTAACAATTATTAGGAAACGAATGAGCTTTGAGCAGGGAAAGTAAGAGGACATAAAATTAGTAATTCCAGTCTTTATATCCTTACCATAACAAAAGAAAAACCTTTCCAGAGAGATATCCAGCCGTCTGGACATGGAGGAACTACAGTTGTTTGGCTGTGAACTGCTATGACCATTGCAGCTCCTTCACAGACAACACACCTATAAGAATCAACATGCATGAATTCCCTGCACATCTGAGGGAAAACAAGAAAGAAGAAAAAATTGTACCTTCTAGGATAGTAGCTACTGAATGGCAAGGCCTGCTATAAATGTTACAATTCAGGCAGGTTTCCTCTGTTTAATGAGGAAATAAGTATATTGAAGGTAACCAAACACCTTGCTGCTCAACTGCTTTACAAATCTCTGCTAGTAGCACCAGGCCAAAGGTGGTAAGAGAATTAGTCTAAGAACATTTGAGCTTCCCAATTTTGCCTTTACTGAAATAAGAAGCTAAATTTTACCTTCTCCATGTGATCAATACTTTGTGTTGCTACAGTTTAGAACAAAGTGGTGCACGTTACCTTCTCAGCTGTTCTAAAGCAGCTGAAAAAGGCCACATCTGCATAAGGGTGTTTCATAGCAGAGAACCTTTATCCCCAACTTAGGTGTTCTTTACCAACTACTATAAATGTACTACACAGAACTGAAAGTATAACTTGATTTGTACTATAGACCAAATAGTGAAGCTGCCTTTGACTCTGTGTCTGATATGCACAACAATAGGTTCTTAAAATCTCACTGAAGGCAGTGGTATTGTGTGCTGCCTTCTCTTACCAGCCATGGAGATTAAATCCTGCAGTGGGACTCCGGCTTCAACCTATCTTCTCTTAAGATTACCACTGAATATCTGACATATTTTGCGGTGCAATTAAAAATGAAGTAGTGCTTGTACTGACTGACATGTCTAAGTCTTTCCCTCTTAAAAAAAAAACCAAAAAAAACAAACAACCCAGAGTATGATTTATTTCTGGTTCTGGGCCAGAAGACAGAATTCTTATACTCTTACCTGCTTATGTGGGGCTCTAGTGCCCTGCCAGAAATGGGTGCCATGTCTGCTGAAATTACTGCTGCAGTTGACAGCCAGTATGAATAGTCATTGCGAGAAGCAAAGCTGCAGATGTCATTGGTGCTACAGAACAAGAATGGCATGGTGGTGAATCTCTGCAAGCAGCTACCAGCTGTTCCTAAAAGACAAAACAGGAAAGGTTTGTGACCAATTATAGTTATTGTGACAGATTATAGAAGAGTAGAGTAGTTATAGTGGTTTGAACCATTACAGGCAATAAACAGGAGAGACATGATGGTGTCTCCTCTACTACAGTGAGAATTGAAAGACTTGGTTCCTGTAAAGAGGTGAGTGTCTGTTCAATGGAGTTGTCCAAAAGCAAAATTCCTATGGTATATACAAAAAATGTGTATGGAAAAAAAGAGTGCTAAGAGTAAAATCTGTTAAAATAAAAGCTTCTTGAGTGATATTCGTCCTTGCCACAGTGGTAGAGATTCAGCTACTTAAGTGGAAACCTCCGGTGTAATTTTTGAATGACACCCTAAAGCACCCTACTTGGTCTCCAAAAATGCACCCTTCTTGGTATCCATAAATAACTGAATTTCTCCTCAAAAACACCTAGGAATAGCAAAAAGGGTAAAGAGGAGTGCAGGAAAGAAAGGTGTCTTTTACGCTATGACTCTGAAATTGTCTGAGAGCAGCAGAACACTCTGGAGACTGATGGTTGGAACCATTGTTTATTTCAGACACTTGCTGTGGGCTTGTTTTCACAACTCTGAGTTACTAGCCTGTAAAGGAAACAACCTGGAAGTTTTTAGCAGTACAGTACCAAGGTCTTGTCCATGTGCTCGTTCATTGCCTTGCACAAAAAGCAGTGAATAGCCAACATAGATCGGTGATGTCCCATGAGGGCAGGAAGGAATCTTTGTTGATTGACTGTGCCGGGTAAAGATAAAACCTCTTCGTGTTGGACCAGTAGCAATAGTACCTGGTGATCCAGGCAACCCCTGCAGCCCTGGAAAGCCAATCAGTCCAGGGTGTCCTGTAGAGGGGAAAGAAATATGGCTGTAAATATTACTATTTGATTTGAAATTTTACTTCATATAAATTAATGGAACCACTTGAAAACTAGGGAGGAAAAAAAAAAAAAAGAAGATACAGTTTGAAAACTGGCTGTATTTTGTGCTATATGTATTTAACTCCTTCAGACCTAGCTCAGGCAGCTTTACATTGCATAGTCTTATGGACTAGGGAGATGTTTTTAAAAAACCACAAACTGTATTTACATTTAATCACCAGAAAACTTTACAACTTCTTTGGTAACAATGTTTATCTGAAAATTCAGCAGTAGTGGTCAAGCAAAGATGTCTGCTTTCCTCTACCTCTTTGTCCTGGAAATCCCCTGTCTCCTTTAGGACCAGGCAGTCCTGGTCGACCTGGGTGACCAAAACTTCCTGGTAGACCTTTTATTCCTTTAGGTCCTAAAGTGTAATCAGGAATAAAAATAGAATCATATATCAGTAGTCATTTGATATGTTAATAACCATTAATGAATAATACCCACACGTGAATGTAGCAGTGTTGAAGTAAAACCATAAGCATGAATTTAAGTTCTGAGACTGTCTGTAGTGTTACTGTCACTATATTTCCTATCATGAGGACATCTGGAGTAATTCTTTTATGTGGTAATTTCCACCCCCCAAAACAGCATCCTGAGATGGTTCTGTTTGTATGAAAATGACAAACATTTGGATCAAGTTTGCTTTTTATTCCATTATTTTGCCTAAGCTTTTGTTGAGGGAGAAACTCCCTCACTGACGGTCGCAGGTTGTAAGGTCATAAGTTTGTTGACAAGGCACAACCTATTTCTGAATACAGGGAGGTATTTTTTTTAAACGCATCGCAGTTTTCTGTGCAGAAGCACATTTTCTCACCAAGCCAACATGTCTCACTTGGCAGCACACACAAATGTGTACAGAGATAAAAATATAAGCCACCTTGTAGTCCAGGAATCCCTTGAATTCCTTGATCACCTGGTGTTCCAGGGATTCCTGGCAATCCAGGAGGACCCTTAGGTCCTGGAAGAGAGAATATTCTCCCAGGGACTCCTGGTAGACCTAGTAGCAAAAGTACAATGAAGAGTTACTGCCTTATACTTAAAGAGAGCAAACTACAAACCAAATGAATCAAAGTCAGCTGTTATCAGAATGAAAAGGTTGGTTACCGTGCTGGCCCTTGGGTCCCCGTGGCCCTTCTGCACCCTGTGGCCCAGGAGGTCCTTGATTACCTTTTTCTCCTAGAAAAGGAAGATTGAAAGTACGTGTCTGACAGATGTTTTGATGTTTTTAAACCAGAGTTTTAGAGGTTTATTTAAGAGTCCTGCCTGACCTATGCAGCTTTCCCTAAGAGTAACACAGCCTACTGTCAGTTATGCTGATGGCTGTTGGGAAGTGTGTTTAGTGTTTGACATTCAAACCGTATTTTTCACTAGGCAAGTTAGGAGGTTACATTCAGATTGGCCTCCACAGCTCTGCTGGAAATACCAACAAAGCAACGTATTTATTTCATCATCATACCAGGAGATTTGACTGACCATGCTCTAAAATGAGAGCTTTCTTAAGCATAAAAGCATAATTACTGTGTGGTGACTTTTCAGATCAGGACAAATTTAGAATGCACAGTAATTAGGATGGAAGGCAATGGGTAATGACAATTTTGTGTCATTGTAAGTCATGCAATCGAAAAGTCAGAACACTGGAGTAATGGAGACCTCAATCAGATTTGCATCTTTAGAAAAATGTCTAAACCAAACAGATTTAAAACACTACTGTAACACATCATGTAAATGATCGTATTTGGCACACAGAAGTGTATGTAATAAATACCTTTTACACCTGGAAATCCAAGAAATCCAGGGTGTCCTCTAGCACCAGGGTAACCTGATCGACCTTCTATTCCCTGCAAATCAGATGACATCAGTAAGA
This sequence comes from Semnornis frantzii, assembly GCA_013399775.1. Classification (NCBI taxonomy): domain Eukaryota; kingdom Metazoa; phylum Chordata; class Aves; order Piciformes; family Ramphastidae; genus Semnornis; species Semnornis frantzii. The sequence continues at coordinate 23,031 of VWYK01047228.1, read as the reverse complement.
AACAGGAAGCAACATCAGCACACTATCAAGTACAGTCTATTCAGAATTACGTTCGCAGAACAAGCTACAACTAGAAGCCTGTGCTTCATTTGTGAGCATATTAGAAACAGTCGTATCACCATGATTATTCTGTAATATGGAATGGCCAAGGAAATGGCATGCTAGAAATTTTCAGCAACATCTTTTTGGTCCACTTAAGTGTACAAACATTCATTTTAATACCTTTCCTCCATTACAAGGGGGTTTGGGGAGGATGGGAGGGGTTTTTGTGTGTTTTGGTTTGCTATGTGTTGGGTTTAAGTTCGGCATTTTCCTGGTGAGAGGAGATTAACAATGGAGTAAGAAACAAACAATATTGCTTTCACTGACTTTTGGACCAGGATGACCAATGTCACCAGCCGGGCCTGTTGGCCCTGGTATGCCATCTGCCCCTCTGTCACCTTTGCTTCCTTTAATGCTGGGAGTGGAAACACCAGGAGGCCCTGGAAAACCAGGAGCACCTGTGCGGAAACATCGGTTTGAGTAAAGATTAGTGCCAACAACATTTCACGTACATTGCATGCAATGCAGCACACCACTCATCACTCTGTAGTGCAATTCATGTTTACCCCTATAGTGATTTCCAATGGAACAGACCCATTTAAAACAAATTAACTATTTTTTCCTAGCCTGCTAATTTAATTTGAGATCATAACTGAGTTCTTGCAGTTCTACAGCACTACAGTTTGAGTAACATCTGGTTGTAGTCATGCCTGTAATGATAGAATCATTTGGGTGGGATAAGAGCTATAAAATACTCATGTCCAACCCAGTCCTGCTAGGCCATCAGTAAATCGTGTCCCTTGGTGCCACATCTGCAGACTTAGGCTATCTTACATCTTTCAAGTTGGATCTCAGCTGCCCTACAGACCTCATGGGAAGAAAGCAAATAATGCAGTCGAGTGGACTGCAAAACCCAGTGTTGCTTTCATTTGTATGACACTGCACAGACCATCATAGTGCTAGCAGTGGTAACCTTGCATTAAAGGGTAAAGGAATTACCTGTTTAACTATGAAGCTTTCTTGGGGGAAGGGCCCTTTCAACCTTTTGTTCTGGACAGACTGAATTCTACTTCCAATTATCAGTATGTTATTTCAGGTAAAGGAGGAGTTATAACAACACACCTGGTCTTCCATCTGCACCAGCAACACCTCTGTTCCCTTTTGGGCCAGGAATTGCCATGCCTGTTGCACCTTGAAATCCAGGTAACCCCACTAAGCCAGGAGGTCCAGTGGGTCCTTGATCACCCTGATGACCTTTCACACCTGGTGGCCCAGGAAAACCAGGCAGTCCCATGTTCCCTTTGATTCCTGTGAAGTATGAGTATTACACTTGGGGAGAGCTGGCAGGATGGCAGGATGATGTGACTACACAGAATATGTGCATTTACTATACTGCAAAGGTAGAATTCAGCCTTTGCTTTCAGTAAGCAGAGGTCCTCAAAATCACCTCGCTGCTCTAAAGCAAAACAGTTGTGAGAAGACGGGACTCACTGTAAGGCTATGGACACACCACTAGGAATAAACTTGAGAGGAAAGTAGAAGGATCAGAGCAGGGAATATTTCTTGATGTGGAATATGAGAAAATGCTTCTTTGAACATCAGAACTGGTAAATCCTTATAAATTGAACTGGGGCTGAAAGAATCAATATGAATACAACAGAGTAATAGACTACTCCAAAAGGATATTGTTCTAAGGTTCATCTTAGAGTGTACAGCCTCCTCCTATGGAGGATATGGAAAGAGAATTTGGTTTAAGCAAATCAGTGCATTTATACTAGAAATACAATGCAAACCCTAAAAAATGGGGAGTCCACTCAGTCAGCTGTTCAGCAGTACAGAAGAGCAGATGAACAAAATGAAAATGCAATCACTGCAGCTTTCTTATGGTATGCTTAGTATTCAGCAGCAGCTGTTGTCGTTAGAACATACTCTGTTCATAAGTAATAAAACACAATTTTAAAAAGCTTTTGGATGTGCACATCACCCTCACAAAGCCACAGAAGTCAGCTCCTTTATTTTCCTTGCACAATAGCCTTCACTTTACCAGCAAGAGCTTGTCACATTTAATATGCATCATCAAAGCACTGGTCAAAAGCACAGAATTCCTCTTGATTACCCCTGACAGTCTTCGTGCCATTTCAAGCATCCAAAAAGCAGAAGGTGACTTCAAGATGAAGATGACAACTCTGGTCTTTAAAAAAGAGAGCTCTCCTTTTGCCTTCTGAAAAGACAACTACTCACCTTTACGACCAGGAATCCCTCGAAGGCCAGGTATCCCTCTTCCTGGTGCTCCTAGAAGATATTAGGTCATTTTATACCTGAAGTCCTCAAAAAATGTTAGGAAACATCATAGTCATCTAATATTTCACACGTTTCTCCAGAATTCACTCAATCAAAACACAGCTTTTAGTTATATGCAAAATATAATTTACTGATTACTTCTATTTGTTCTATCCAGAAATCCAAATTAAACTGGTATGTTTTCCTTTTTGGTAAGATGGAACAATATGAATTATTTGAGGTACATATGACAATAACAAGCTTTGTCTTTTTTCAGAGGAAGAAAAAAAAAAAACAAACCCAAGAAAATCTGCATTTGTTGGTTACTAAGAAGAATTGAAGAAATGCAAATACCTAAAAAAGGCAAGCACTGTAACAGTGATTACAGCAAACTGAATATGAAAAACCCTAACCAAATGCTACAAATGCCCTCTCAATATCCTCTTAATCCTAAAATGCAAAAAAACATTTTCACTGTAAAATATGAAAACCCTTTCTGTCAGAATCTGGAGGACTACATCTGTGTGTGGACATTGGATGACATCAGGAGTGACATTTAAAGGCAAAGTTTTACAACCCAAGGGCCAGGCCATGGAAACATTCCACTATTCATGGATAAGCATTGTAATTCTTTTTCAAATTTTATTTCCATGTAAGAGAGGAGACTCATTTAAAGGGACCTAGTTCTTTTCATCTCTTTGAGATTAAACATACAAAAAACTGTTAACAGCAGTACTTTGCATCTTGCAGTCCTTAATGTTTTTAGGTGATGTTATAACGAATCACATGCGTAACGGCGACATATGGATTTGAGTGGTTGATAGCATGTACAACAATTGCATAGAAAAACCTGTGAATCAGGTACAAGAGAAAAACCTACTTCGAAACTTCTCTTTGGCTCCAGAGAAGTTTCTTAGGAATGCTTCCCAAATAACCCTTTCCAGTTTAACTAGGGGAAAAAGCTCCATGGCAATAAAACAGAATGAAAACCTTTCCCTGGTGTTACCTGGTTCTCCCTTTCCTCCTGGGGGACCAGGCATGCCATCCCGGCCTTGATTGCCTCTTTCACCAACAGGTCCAGTTTTGCCAGGGGCTCCAACAGCACCTGTGAATTGTAACAGACCACAATATCATTTTTGCTTCAATTGTTTTTCATTTCAATGAGAGAAGGTATGAGTCCCCTTTATTAACACTTACTTAGTCCAGCTGCTTCAAAGAGGGAACTAACTCTGTTGGTATATAAACACTGGTTAAGAGCAACATACAATTTTTATGGAGCTCACTGGACTTCTATAGATTTAACATTCCTGTTATTTTCAAAGATGGTAACTTCTTGTCTCTCAAAGATATTTTAGGACTCTGCTTTGATTTAACCCATGCTCGGGGGAAAATACATACAAGCAGCATGGTTTCTCTCCCTGGCTTTATGACTTGTTCAGAGTTCCCCTAAGAGTCCCAAGAGGGGCTTCCAACCACCTTTCCGCCTTCTTTCCACCCCTCTACCTTACTCCAGGGTCTGGCTTACGCGCAAGGTGAGTTTGGAGGATTGGCAAGGGGGGTTAGAAGTAGAGTGGTTAGTTAGGTTACTCAGCAGAGAGAAGACAAAAAGCCAGAGAGACTGAGACTCTCTGTGTTATCTATGTTTGTGTCCTTGTTCTTATACATCTTATCAAGTCTATGAGTGAAGTAGACCTCACCATTGTTTTCTTTTCTCAGCCTATTTTTTTTTTTTCATTAAAATACGTCAATTAGCTTCAAACCAGCACATTGCCTTATTACACAGGAAAACAACCACCAGGGGCACAGATTTGGGAAAGATGCTGTATACCATACCAGGAGGTCCTGGAACGCCCTGCCGTCCTGGGCGGCCTTGTTGTCCTTTGGCACCCATATCTCCAGGAGGTCCAAGCATCCCTATATGAGAATGAGTTCAGAAGAGAAGAAAAGGTATTATTACTATATCCACACTCAACCTGAGAACTTTGTTATCCTTTCTGCTTCAGGTAGTTGTGAAAGACCTCTGGCAGAGGTAAGCCAGCCTGGCTGCACTGACTATACAGGAGGTGTTTAGGCTTAAAGCAGTTAGGTACACCCCATGGGTGGTCTGAAAAGTTTTCTTCTAGAAGCATGTCAGCATCTCACCACCCCTCCACAACAACACATACCTGGGATTCCTGCACTTCCAGTTTCCCCTCTCATCCCATGTGCTCCTGGTACTCCTGTATGCCCTGAATGACCTTGGGATCCTTTTTCTCCTTTGCTGCCCATAACTCCTGGAGGCCCTGGATCTCCCTGAGAAACAGCAGTTGCACACACATGGGTGAAGAATCACATTACATAAAATACTTTCCATTCCATATGTAAACAACAAAACCAACAAGAATTACATGTCAATTTAAAGGTTAAGTAAGTGTAATCATGGTTTCTGATTATTTTCAGAAATCAAAGCAGGCTAAGTCTTCTCATCATACCACCAATCCTGTAGATGTTAGCTAAGGAGAAAAATATCTTTGATCTGTACAAAACAACTGAAGTATTTAGATACCCATAGACTTCAATTTTGTTCTAACAGCTCCTCTTTTGGTCCAAACATATGTTCCTTACAGAATATGCAGATATATTAAACACTGAAATGCATCTTCTTCCTCGAGTTCCTACTGACTTGAACCACAGTCATCTCATTATGGCTACCCGACTAATACAGAAACATCTAACGGCCTCCACCACGTATCAGATAATCTCATATGCAAAAAGACTCACAGTTGTCCAGCAATTGGAACATGTGGAGTAATATTGTATCAAACTGACCTAAAAGATGCAGGTTTTCAGTTAGCAATATATATTACTGACACATAACGAAAGTAATATATTGCTAAGAAAAACCCAATTCATTTTGTGTAATGATGATGCTGTCAAAACTCAACAGCACTACTTTAGTTTATAAAACTTTTCAATTTACTATGATTACATTTTTTTCTGTACTTCTTACCATACAGGCATTCCTGTTGCTGACTTACGTGCAAATCCTTGTTTTTAATGCATTATCAGCTTTCACAGAAACAACAATTTCAAGAGACTTCCTCTCTACAAATAAGAACTTCTTGCACCAAGAGAACAGTGAAATAAAACGAACACAAAAATTTGTCTTGAGTAATGACACAAGAGAATTTTCCCATTTCTTATCACTAAGAATTCATCTACTTCTGGAACTCTATGGCTGTCACTTACATGTAGTTCTGTTTCTATAATCAGAGGCTCTGCTTATTTCCCAGTGTGATAGTGTTTCTATTCCCTTTATACCTTTGGACCAGGGTCTCCTGGAGGCCCAGCAGATGGATATCCAGGATCTCCTTTGTCACCTGGAAAGCCTCTGTAGCCCGGTGAACCAGGGTCACCTGATGGTCCTGGAAAGCCTAGAGATCCTTTCTGTCCTTTGGGACCTGGAAAAGTACAGATACTGATACCACTCTTAAAAGGATAATAACTGCATACCACAACCTGTGTTTTGTAAGCTACTGCTTGTATATTTAGGATTTCATTTTTCATTAATTCACATGGGTAGCGATTTTATTTCTAAGCACATTTCAAAGAAGTCCTTATGTGTAATAGGATATAAATTAAATAAGTTGTATTTCATTTAGGAGGAAGGGAGAAATGCATTCTGCAAGTCAAGCAGATGCTAGGGTGGTGAGAGGTCTATAGGTACTGCAAAGAACCAATCCCAGGCTAAGCACTGTGTGGTGTGCTTACAGTAATTTCTCAGATCTGTGCAAGGGTTTCTATAGGACTTGACAGAAAATGACCTGGAATTCCCATGTCCCCTTTGCTTCCGGGTGCACCTGGGAATCCTTGTCCTCCAGGAATCCCTGGAAGGCCCATAAATCCTTTGACACCTGCAAGATAGAGAGTAAGTGTCATCTTCACATTTGCTTTAGACACTGGCTGACAGAGCTGCCAAAAAAACAGAGAATCCTCTGCTGCACACCTTGTCATGGTGTCTTGCTATTTTATGAATACCTGTGCCCCAGACACAGATAAAAGTGTCGTTATTGTTGCCAGAAAGTTGAGGAAATTACAAGCATTTTATAGATTGAGGATTTAGAACCACAGCACTTAGGAGCAGAAACTGAAATATGCTGTTGGAAATTTTGATCAGGATCATGAGTTAGTATTTACACACTGGACTCCCAAGTTCAGTCTGCTTTCTGGGCATGTCACAATCACATCATTACTAGCTCATTACACACTTATTATGAGTAGTATGATCAAAAGTTTTTTCTTATACAGCACTTCTCCCCCACCCCTATCTTTGAATGCTGATTTAGCTACACTGAGTTAGTTTAACGACTACAAAGTACACTTAAAATGTCCAGATGCCTAAATGTTCAGGCATTGCTGGGGCACTGGAATTTAGACAGGTGAGCTCTTACTTCCTTCCTTAAAGTTAGGAAGCAGTGGAGCATTTGCAGTTTTTCCTGTGATGGTTACACTGCAGTGCCTTCAAAAGATGTTAATGACAGACTACAGCAGTGAGGTTATGCCATAGCATGAGTAATTGTCATCATGAGAAGAGCTGTTTTGATTCCAAGTTGAAAAAATATTTCTAATTGTCACTGCTTTTATGTATCTAATGATAGCGTCAAATTCCATACTACAAAGAAGTTACCTCAAGGAATCAAAACAACAGTACAGAGAAGTGAAGGTGTTTAATTAGCTGTAAAAACAGATTCATTGTCTCACTGAAGGGTCAGCATGTATCATGGTGTAGGAGGTGACGCCAGAGCAAAACTTTGTGAAACAGCTTATCCAAGTTTGTAATTATGTAGATATTTTTTCTATCTGATTATCCCTTAAGATCTGGTACTTTTCAAAATATAATCTGAACTTTGATTTTATTTCCCTTTTCAAAGTCTGCAATCTGACATAAAAAAGCTTCTGAAATATTTTTGTGCATGATTGTAGTGTTTGTATTTCAGAATTCTTGCTTTTTTTTCCTAAGGATATTGGAAATTCAAACTTCTCTTGGCTTTTATAGATACCAACTTTTATTCATTAGCCTCAGCCAGCTTTTAAAGCTGTTATTAGTCAGAATTCAATATGATTTTCTATTTATAACCCCAAACAATGGTCTGTGTGTGAAAGGAAACAAGGAATCGTGGTGGTAGCTTTCAAACAGCAGCTTTTGTAATTGCTCAGTTTTAGAATTCACAGAAAAGCTTCAGAGTTAATTTAGAGAAGGGAGCGCTGCTGCTGGAGCTAAGGTGATATGCTAACACTGAGGCAACGTTATCTATACCCTCCACACAAAACTGTCATGATAGGCCTAAATAGGCCAAACGTAGGCTTGTACATGTCCTGGCTTGCCCAGGCTGCTCCCCTGCTCCCCCTCCTTCTGTGCTGGGGGTGGTGGCCACAGGAAAGGAGACAAAAGCCCCAGTTTCACCTAATATGGGCAAACTGCCATCCTGATTGGCTAATCTATGTCCAAAGGCCCATCAGTCTCGGGCTGAAATGGATATAAAGGATGAGCAGGTAGCACAAGGGGCTCTCTGCTATTGTATCCTGCCTGCTCACTACCGCATTGATCCTGAGCTTGATCCTGAGCTGAGGTTCTGATGCGTCCACGCGTTCAGCCTGCACAGCCAGCACGACACTGTGCCGAGACTGCACACCACAGAACGTCCTGCCTGCACATGAGAGCCTGCTGCTAAGAGAGAGCCAGGACCAGGCCAGAGATCGTCTGCCTCCTTTCTGAAGCGTCCAGGAGCTTGAGGAAGCTCCAAAGCCTCTAGCAGCTTTTGGCCTGGCAGTAGCCCAGACAAGTGCTTTGGGTATTTGTCCCATGACATTTTTGTGAGTAATACTTCAAGCCTCTTGTAATCATGAATTGCCTTCTGCCATAAGCAGGATAACTAACTGCAAGTGGTATCAGTGACTGCACAAACCTTGTCTTCCAGTAAAAATGTTTGCTTATGCTGATTACCCTTAAAGTGTTTCAGTTTGCCTGTTCCCTGTATGTATAAATTTTCAAATTGTCCGGTTTTGAACCTTGTATATAAGTTTTGTGGTGAGATTTAATGTTAATAAACAGCTTTCATAGTTATTAACAATCTCTGCCTGGACATCAAATTTAATTATCAATTATTAATTTTGAAACAGTTTTCCACTGCAGAAACAGTAACCTTTCATTACACATGCTCCATACCTGGCCGACCAGGTATTCCTTCATACCCATCATGACCTGGGGAACCTTGCATACCAGCATCTCCTTTTTCTCCTCTTGGACCCATTCTACCTTGAACTCCTAAAATGAAGACTCATTTTAAAAAAAGATTTGGACTCAGTTTCTTCACAATTCAACATCTTGTTGGCAGTTGTACCCATTTCAGTGCTCACAGGCTAGTAAATGAGTTAAACCATAAACACAGAGCATATAGGTTTAAGCCTTATGGTACTACTGACATTTACTATGGGTTTAATATTACAATACGAGTTTAAGGAATATGGACTTGTTAAAATGGAAATAAATATTCAGTCTAATACCCATGTATTCAAGAAAATAAGAAGGCAGTTACAGTGTTCATCAGTAATCACTTCAAAGCCATGTGAATCCTCTCAGAGACAGTCAGTTTCTTCCCTCTTTGAGGGTCCACTGGAGCTGCCATAAAGATGACTACTCATACTGGCTTTGCAGGACAGAACCATGAATATGTATGTACCTTTTAAGCCTTGTTCTCCTTTATTCCCAATACCAACCAAGGTCTCAGATGGTCCAGGAAAACCTTTATCACCTGGTTCGCCTTTTGCTCCAAGAAATCCTTTTCTTCCCTTTAGTCCTGGGAAGCCAGAAGAACCTGCAAGAAAATGTAATATTTCCTCAAGAAACCTGACTAGGTGATAGCATGAAGCAAGCAATAAAATTCCTGTCTTCGAGGGCAACTATGTATATAAATACACATCCAAGTCAACAACCTAAACTAGTTTCTAACTCCAGTCATCAATAAAGCATCAATTAGCAGAGATTACAGCAAGAGACAGTAATTACTATACTGAATAAAAGCATAATCTTTTATCTGCTAAAGATATAATAATGATGTTTACAACACGAATGGGATAGAAAGAACTAGAGCCAAAAAAGTTCTCTGCTCCATTTAGCAGATCTCCAGCCATTTTCACAACTACCAATGAAACAGAAAAGGTGGCAATCCAAAACTGCTAAGAAAAATAAAAATAAGTGAAATAAAATCATGTCATTCAGCCTGTAGACTGCATATATACCAAAAAATTGCCAAGGCTCAAAGAAATGGGTCTTAAGACTTCTTCAGTATGGAAGTTCCTATATTTTAAGTAATAATGAAAGCAGATATTATGGCTGCTTGCCTGTGAGACCCGGGTTGCCTGGTCTTCCCATCATGCCAGGGGGCCCAGGAATTCCTAACAGGCCCATTACACCTGGTTCTCCCCTTGGGCCTGTGGAATTGAAGCAACAGGAACATATTTGTTAGTGTTTCATCAGTGAAACAGAAAAATACTTCAGGAAATTACATATATGCCTGTCAGTAAGTGTTTATTTTTTAAATTCTATTTCTGTAACACACTAAGGCAGTTTTCCAGTCCTTAAAGACATGAACAGCACTTGCACACAGAGTAACCCCCAAACGACTTAGATTTCATACAGTAGTAGCAGCAACAGTTCTACAAATGAATTAAATAGCTGACAGTGAGGATAATATATCTTGGATATCCATCCACACAGAGATGGAAGATCTGTCATGGGATGTATGGGAAAGACTTTCCTTTGTGGCTCAGGAGCTGAAGGCCATCTCGGAGATGCCAGCTCCCCTCAAATGACATCAGAACTCTAGGTTTGCATAACTGAGTCAAGCACTACCTGTTTATCATCAGTTTTATAGGTTGCATATATAAAAAAGTATGGAACATCTCCTTCCCACAGTATAGCGATGGATTTGGTAGTAAGGGAAGATTTTTGTTAGAGGCCAGAAGCATTTGCTAACTAATTTATTTTATTCTATAAATAAAAAAATAAATAAAAAAGCAAATCTTCCAGAGATTACCAATTTACTTAAGTGAGCTCTGGTTAGTGTGACAGAGTTTAATCTGACTTCCCCATCAGACTCAAGAGCTGAACTTGCTTTTTAAGAAGATAATATTAAGCTGTCTGTTCCAACAAGGATGTAGCAACAGAACACTTTACACTTCCCTTAACGCTGGGAAGTTGCTTTGAATGTTAACTATTTCATATCCTACTGCAGGCACACTACTGTACAAAAAGTAACATGAGGTAGCCCTCTGTTCTCAGAAGACTTAAAAAATTTGGTGCTGAGTCACGGCAGCTTCAAGATATGGTTATCATTTAGGAATTGGTGATTTATTTGTTTTCAGTGCAGATGTCTATGATATATGAAAGCTGCTGATGGAAAAATATTTCAGCATCTTCGGTTTGGAAAAGCATGACTAACACCTTGTTGCAAAGACTGACTTAATTTCTACATAGAAATATGTATTTGGGGAATCCTTACCTGGAACACCAGAGATTCCTGGCCTTCCAGACTGTCCCTTTGGACCAGGTAATCCTGTATTTCCCTGAAGACCTATTAATCCGGGTTGACCAGGCTCTCCATAGATACCTGGGATACTCATGCCAGGAGGGCCCAGTTTTCCTTTTGAACCTGGTAAACCTCTTCCCCCTAAGAAAAATTCAAGACACGGTAGTATGGTGCATCTGTCTGGAAGACAAACCTTCATTTCTAGGTTGCCATGAAAAGCATGAAACTCTGCCTGCCTGAGGGCTAAGCATTAGATCTGTGTGACAACATACAAGAGCAGGAAATCTTAAGAGAGTCGTGGGTTAATTTTTTTAAAGAAAAAAAAATAGGCAAGGTTAGACAATGCAAGGGGTACCCAAGTGTGTATCTTTCAGAAGAAAATTTGTATACAGTACATGATACTTTTGAGACCCTAAATTAACTTTCAATCTGAGGTCTGTCTCTGTTTTGTTTCTTTATCACTTGTCATTGGACCAAGGAATCAAAGTTTGGCCCCATACAGGAGATGTGCCCAAAACAGCCTTTTTCTCATGGAATCCATGTGGGCCAGTTTGTGATTATTCTTTACACTGTACAATGGAATTTGTATTTTAATCCATGAGATGTTTCCTTTTACCTGCAGCAAGTGCATCTTCTAAATGGGCTCCCGTTTTTTTGCATACCAGAAACGACTTCAGCTCTCTCAAGCTACTGGAAGGCAGAAACAAACCCCAGACCCACCCAGCCAAATGGCACATTTGACTCAGAAGGTCCTACCTGGTGGACCTGTAGCTCCCTGAGCACCTGGCAAACCTGGTAGTCCAATAAGACATTCAGCGGGTTTCCCTGGAAAACCTGGATGTCCAGGAACTCCAGGGGAGCCACGATCTCCTAAAAGAGAAGAGACTGGATTCACAATGGTTTAAGCATAAGAGTCAGGCTTTGAGTGAGCATTGTTTGATTTGGCTTTCCTTTCTTTAATTTGTTGTGCTCCTTGACTTTGTTTGACAACAGTACCTCTTAAGCCATCACCACCATCATGTCCAGCATGTCCTGGAATGCCTGGAAGACCTGGAAATCCAGTATCACCTTTTGAGCCAGGAATGCCGTGACCTCCTGGTGGACCCATTCTACCTTGCTCTCCAGGAATAACCATACCGGCATCACCCTGCAACACAGAGAAGAATGTAAACAATGCACTTTTCTTAGCAAATCTGACAAAATATTTTCTCCATTATGTGATTGATTAACTTCTTTTATTAAGGTAACTTCCACATTATAATTTTTAGTGGCTCTAATTCAGTAGGCTGATGGATGTTCCTTATCGACCAGTTGCAGGTTCCACACCAGAGGAGCTAGGAGCTATTTGTCTGGACAACTTTTGAGCTCTACCACCTAACTCTGAGTAACTGCTACTGAGCAATGCAAGACCCTTCCCTCCATTTGGTCTTTACTATATTGTGATGTTTGCTGCAGCTATGAAAAGCTTTGGAGCTGTACCTGAAAATCTGGTTGAAGGCCATGCAATTGTAACTTTCCCTTTATTTCTATACTACAGTCATATTTTTATCAAAACATTTATTTAATCAAGGTCAGCACTCAAATATGTCTCAGAATACTCAAAGTTACTGAGTTTTTAAAAATCATTATTTTCCATTAAGTCTGTTTTTACTACAAGTGTCCCAAATCTGTTCCCTGGATGCAAAGTCTCGATTAGTATTTTTCTGGATGATTGAATTGCTGGTTGCTTTCAATACTAGGTTTGAGTACCAGAAGATCAGCATGTTCATGAAGCAGGTCAGCAGAGTAGAGTTATACTAGCCTCTGATGATATACTTGGACCACAAAGGCCACTGCATATCCAGCTGTTCTGTGGCAAGCACAGATTAAATAACAATTAGAAAATACACAAATCCACAGTCCCAAATCCACTCTGTCATATCAAGCCCACAAGACTAGCACGCATTAAAAAAAAAGCTGCCACTTTTTCAAATAATTTAGGTGCTATTATTATTTTGTTCACATTTGATTCCTGATTTTTGAATAGCTGTTATGAACTGAGTTGTATCTCATGCTGTTAATCATACTATGCTGTGGTCATGCCAGCTTCAAAAAATAGAAGTGCTAACTGGAGCAAAGTAGTATGGGGCTTTAAATTCAGATTGCAGCATGGGAACCTTCCTGTCCCAGTTGCTGCTTCTGGGTCGCAAGGCTCTGGGTGTTGGCTCTTTTCTGCAGGGATGGCAGCGAGATGTGTGGGAGTGGAGTACCTGCTGGTTTTGGTTTTCTGTTTTAGGATAGGTTTTCTTCCTCTATTTCACTGCACTTCTGCAAATAGGCTAAGCTAAGGTAATCGTGCATTAGATTAACTAGATTATTAACTACGGTAATTGTACATTGTGCTTATGACATCTCATGTTATATTAAACTATTATCTCAACCTTGAGTTCTGTGCGTTACTTCTGTGTTGGGGGAGCAGGCAGGTTAGTCTTTGCACTGAACTATTAGGGTAGCCAAGAACCCTATATTTCCATATGCCATCAGTAGATTGGCCTCTGTTCACCTGCCAGAGTGGCTGAAATATTACATCCAACCTGCTTCCCTTATGTTTCAGGTCAACAGAGCACTCACTTAAATTGAATGCATACTTACTTGTACTAACCTCCACCAAATACCTGCTTAATTGCAATTTCTCAAAAGCCATCTTTCCAGTAGCTGTGGCTTTAATTTAATTTTGGGTTGGTTTTTTTTGTTTTTACTGTAAGCAATGCAATAGCCTCCTTGTTTTGATACTGCAGTTTTCAGAGCACATCCCAAATACGTAGAGCTCTAAAATCTTGCATCTGAATTTAAAATTCTGGCTTTTTATATAAAACGAAATGTAATGTTATAGTTAGTGCAGCTCTGCTCAGGACATACAGGAATTCCTACATTCCTTAGATTTCTTAATTTGTTTGCTTAGCATTACATTTGATAAATGGGAACTACAGAAAAGTCGATGCTGTCTTTCTAACCAAACCTTTTCTCCTGGTTGTCCCAGGTTTCCAGCTCGGCCTGGATCTCCAGTTTTTCCTTCACAACCTGGTGAGCCTCTACCTCCTGGGAGTCCTTTATCTCCTGCAAAAGGAATTCAATGGTAGTACAGATATTATGGTTGACATTTAGTTTTACAAATGGGTATTTGTGTGGGGGCAGCTCTGAGCCTCAGATGCTATTAGCACAACAGTGCTAAAAACACTTGCCCACCTGAGTAATGTTCAATGATTTTTTTTTTAACTTGTTAATTGTTTTTAATGTGGAATAATGTGGTGGGTTTTTTGTTTGGGTTTTTTTGTTTGTTTGGGTTTTTTGGGTTGTTGTTTTTTTTTTTTTCCCCCCAAAGCAGACTGGAAGAGTACTTTACCTTTTGGACCTGGGTTTCCAGGAAAGCCAAGCCCTGGAAAGCCTGTGTCACCCATAGGCCCTGGATGTCCTGAATCACCTGGCTGACCTCTTGCACCAACCCTGCCTGTACAAAAGAAATCAGTAAACTGGAATGTATCTCACCACAGATTTGTAACATTTGTATCAATTTGTAACATTTGGGCATTTATAGTTTATTGTTGTGAATTAGGCCACCGATGCAGATTATATTAGAACCTGGCTCTCCCACACTAGACTTTCACAGATAAAATGCTACTTGTCTTCACAGTATCAAAGCAGGCATGAGTCTATAAGATATGTTTTTAGACAATCTGCTTGAATTCCATACTTCTAAGAAGGCTACATGCAAACAGAAGTCTTCCACTTGTTGAGAAGATGCAAAACACACATTATAGAGGTAAGGCTTGAAACACAAGTAACTATAAGAACTGAAGCTACCATAAAGCTGCCAAGAAACTTTCTTATGCTATGCAGGGCAGCTTTAAGCGCAATCGTTCTACAAAACCTAAGCAAAGATACTTTAAGAAAAAACAAGCAACTACAAAAAAAAAAATCCCACCCAGAACCAAGCCCAAAACACACCCGAAAGAAGAAACTCAATTTCTTAGTATTTAGAACAACGGTTAATAACGGTCAGGTCAAAAAGGAACTGGGAAAATTAGTAATACATGTACTTTTTAAACTGTGCTCCTGCAAAGCGTGAGAGCTTCAGGAAGAATGCTTTAAACCTCATTTTGTTCTTTCTGTTTTGATGGTTGCAGCAGTCCCAGCATAATTTAGGATACATGCTCTTTCCATTCACATCCACTCATCCCAGCTCTCTTGAAAGGGAATGTTACTGCTAATTCCATAGCTTTTCTACCAGAAAAAGTGGAGTAACCCAGAGCTGGGAAAGACATCACAACTGGATTATCTCTCATTTTTTCTCTGTTTAGCGCAGATGTACAGACCTGGCACTCCTGGGGGTCCAGGTAAACCATCTGGTCCTTGAGGTCCTGGCAATGCAGGTAATGGAGTTATCCTACTGGTATGTCCTTTCAGGCCTTCAGCAAACAAAGATAACAATGGCTTACAGTTTGGCAACGGGCAATAATTAGAAACATTAGTGAGGGATCTCCTCAGTTAAAAACACAGAATTCTACAGTTCCCCTATTTCCAAAGTTCCAACAGGCTTGGGAAAGCCTTCAGATTCTGGCTTCATAAAGCCAAAGAATTTCATTGACACCAAGGCCATCTTCTGAGCCCTCCTGCAGTCTGAGACCCAGAAAGGGAAGCACAAAGTCAGAAGGAAAATGATCCATTGAAAAATGCTTCATCTGCAATTTTATTCCTTAGAGATTCTCTTCAAGAATCTTTGATTACATCTGCTATCCAACTTTGAATCCTTCAGCACTATGCATACACTGCTACATTCTCGGTTCTCAAAAATAAAGTCCTTTTTTCTCCCCGATGACTGAGCTCATAGTAATCATGCCCCCCCCCC
>VWYK01047222.1:12488-29743 GCA_013399775.1 Semnornis frantzii | reverse complement strand
CACCCCCCCCCCCCCCCCCTATTTTTTTTCCCCAGACCTGTTTTGTTGCAGGCTTTTCCATTTTGCCCACGTTCAGCTGGGGGTGGGGGTGGGGGGAGGTTGTTACTGCATTTCTTCCCATTTAGTAAAATGAGCTTTCAGCCCAGCAGCAGCGGGATCGATACTGGACTTCAGTGAAATATAAATCTGGGCAGCAAAAGGAAAAACAATCTCCTGCTTGCAAGTACATCTGTCCCAAAGGGCACGCTGGGCACGTCAGGCTGCAGAGATCTGAGCCCTATTCCCTGCAGGATCATGGAGTGACATCGACAAAAGAGGAACAAAAATCCTTATTGGTAACAAAATCACAGCTCGTTAATGCTAGAGGGAAAGTACCTGCTTGAAGCAATACCCAGCTGCCCAAGCATGATTTTCTGAGTCAGTCAAGGAAAAGCCTGCAACAGCAAACGCAGCAGATGTGTCCAGATGCTGCAGAAAAAGAGGGACCATGAATTATTCAGGGCTGGTGCTTCGCTTTGGCGCTCGCTGAAGCAGTGACCCCACGCTCACCTTTCCTTCACCATCCATACTAAGTAATGGCAAATAAATCATTGATTTCCCAAAGTAGATAATGTTTGGTTGGGGGACCCATAGCCCCAGGTTGGGCAGAGAGGTTGTGACATTGTTGTGATGTGATGGATGTTGGGACTTTTGTCCATCTTGATGTATGTAAACCCTTCGCCCATCCTTCACGGTGGATCAGCTGGAGAGTGAAACAAACCAGTCACAGCAATATTTGTAGCTCCTGTGCTCTCTTCATCATCTCCTTGAAGGACATGGGTTACAGAATTACAGAACCTTAGAGGTTGGAAGGGACCTCCAGAGATCAAGTGGAACCTCCCTGCCAAGGCAGGATCCCCTAGAGTAGTTTGCACAGGAATGCATCCAGGTGGGTTTCTAGAGTCTCTAGAGAAGGAGGCTTCACAAGCCCCCTGGGCAGCCTGTTCCAGGGCTCTGTCACCCTCACTGGAAAGAAGTTTCTCCTCATAGAACTTTTCACTATGTTCTGATCTGTAGTTGTTTTTGATGGGTAGGAGAGGAAGAGAAGTTTGCAAGAGATTAAAACAGTTCCCAGGTAAAATCGTAGAATAGTAGGGGTTGGAAGGGACCTTTTGAGATCATCAAGTCCAACACCCCCACCAAAGCAGAATCACCTAGGGCTCATCATGCATGCACATGTCCAGATGGCTCTTAATAGTCTCTAGAAAAGGAGAGAGACTCCCAACCTCTCTGGGAAACCTGTTCCAGTGTTCTG
The DNA here is from genome assembly GCA_013399775.1 of Semnornis frantzii. NCBI lineage: Eukaryota > Metazoa > Chordata > Aves > Piciformes > Ramphastidae > Semnornis > Semnornis frantzii. Next base: position 28,449 of record VWYK01047222.1, on the reverse strand, counting down.
CCACCCTCATAGTAAAGAAGTTCTTCCTCACATTGAGTAGTGGATCTTGGGACATGTGGCATTTGGGAGTTATTCTCAAGTCCCTTGTTGTGGCCTCTGTCATGGAGAATGAATGAGTCAATACCTGGATGCACCAAAAAGGGGAGGAAAAAGTAATCATCATGGGCAGGCATACCTCCATGCTAATTGTAACAATTAATTAACTAAACCTCCCCCTCCGAGCAGACAGGCAGCATGGTGGAACCAGAACAGAAACTGTCAGGGAAGCCACCATGCACATTTTTCTGTTTGTACTTGTTTCCAGGTGCATGACAGCTTTATACTGACCTAAAAGCCTTGATGGGTCCCAACCCAAAGCCAAGCTGTTCCCAACTGGGTTACATTTCACATATAGGCTGGGAAGACACTCCCTCACCAGCAAAGGCATTTCCTATGGCTGCCATCACATGCTGAGTTACAGGATCACAGAATCACAGGATCACAGGACGTTAGGGGTTGGAATGAACCTCTGGAGATCATCAAGTCCAACCTGCCTGCCAGAGCAGCCACATAGAATCTAGTGCAGGTCACACAGGAATGCATCCAGACGGGGCTCAAAAGTCTCCAGGGGAGACTCCACAACGTTCCAGTGCTCCATGAGCCTTACATTGAAGAAGTTCTTCCTCATGTTCAGGTGGAACTTCCTGTGCTGTAGTTTACATCCAGACTGACAGGGGTTGAAAGGAACTTCTGAAGATCACCTAGTGCAAATCCCCTAACAGGGCAGTTTCAGTAGGAGCAGACTGCATCAGGTGGCACCAGGCATGTTTTGAATGACTCCAGAGAAGGAGACTCTACCACCTCTCTGGGCAACCTGTTCCAGTGCTCTGCTACCCTCTAAGTAAAGAAGTTCCTCCTCAGACAGAACTTCCTAAGTTCAGGTTTGTGTCCATTGCCCCTTGTCACTGGGCACAACTGAAAAATGATTGGCCCCATCTTCCTGACACACATCCTTTAGATATTGATAAGCATTGCTAAGATCCTCCCTCAGTCTTCCCTTCTCTAGGCTAAAAAGCCCTAAGTCTCTTAGCCTATCTTCACGAGAGATGTTCTGGTCCCTTCATCATCTTCCTACCCTCGATTGAAGAGGTAACCCACATCAGCTGAGCCCCAGCTACCAGTCACTAGTTTGCTTTTGACACACCTGTGGTGGAGGTAATTCTCAGTAGATTTTGGGGCAGTTTGAGTAAAAGGCTGTTTCACAAGCTCCACACACCAGTCAGGAAAAAAACGTCTTTCACAACATTAGGGGAGAAAATGGGTTTTCAGATGCTTTTTTGGCATTACTTAGTGAGCAAAAGTGATGCAAACTGGCTGCAGACTTTCTGAACCGGTGTGGGACCAGGCTTGGGTGCTCCCAGAAGGCAAAACAATTAAAAGGCCAAATGAATTTATAGCCTTTGATGTGTCTTGCTGTTTGCAGCTCGATGGAAGAGTGTAAATCTTCTGTTGCTTGGTTTTCACATTAGTCCTTCATGTCCTGTCTAGACCAGGGGACTCTAAGGATTAAGAAATAGATGAAGTTTGGGGAGGTTTGACATAGTGCTGCAGGCGGCTGCTGGTTAATCTGATTGCCAGCTGCTCTACACATCTGGTTCATCAAAAGGAACCTTGTTTCAGCCCGAGGGACCTAAATGTCAGAGCAGTGGCAGGTACTGCTGGTTACCCTGGCTCTAAGGAGGAGGAGCAAAGCCAAAGAGCTCCACAAAGCTGCCGTGGTGGCTTCGTTCCCCACTACAACCTGAAAATAATTGCAGAGCAGTGTGATTACATCTGCTGGGAGAAGGGAAATTAAATTGACTCTAAGGTGTTTCCCCAGACTACAGCAAAGCTTTTTGTTTCTGTTAACACCTATTTACTTGGAGAGCTAATTACTGATTTTCAACAAGCAGAACCTCGCAGGATCCTGGCTCCTCCACGGGTGCAGGGAAGCCAATGGTGCTCAAGGAAAGTGGATTTGCACCTGGCTCAGTGCTGCTTTTACACTGCCATTTGCACCTCGGGCACCTTGGCTGGCTCCTGTGGGATTCAGGGAGACCTGCTGGGGACCCTGAGCTGCAGACTGTGGCAGGAAAGCAGGCGTGTGGGTCTTTCAAACCGTCTGCATTTCCCCTGCCCTAGTGGGCAAGCAGCCAGGGCTCAGCTGTCAACTGGATTTTCTCTTATGCTTTGTTTGTTGGAGTTTAAAAAAAGATCACTAAATCCCTCTAAACATCTCTTGTGTGCCATTAACCCTTTCTGGAGCTGATTCTTCAGCCAAGATCACCCTTTGTCCTGTTCCAAATGTCACAGAATCACAGAACATTAGGGGTTGGAAGAGACCTCAAAAGATCATCTAGTCCGACCCCACTGCAAGAGCAGGATCACCTACAGTAGGTCACACAGGAATTCATCCAGGCAGGTTTTGAACATCTTCAGAGAAGGAGACTCCACAGCGTCTCTGGGCAGCCCATTCCAGTAATGCTCACAGTGAAAAAAATGTTCCTTATGCTCACATGGAATCTTCTATGCTCCAGCTTGCACCCGTTGCCCCTCGTTCTGGCATTGGGCAGCTTTGAGAACAGCCTGTCTCTGTCCTTCCCACACTCACCCTTCTTTATACACATCAGTGAGGTGACCCCTCAGTCTCTCCTCTCCAAGCTAAAGAGCCCCAGCACCCTCAGCCTTTTCTCATAAGGGAGATGTTCCCCTTCATTGTCTTTGTGGCTCTCCGCTGGACTCTTTCAAGCTGTTCCCTGAGGTCTTTCTTGAACTGAGCGGCCCAGAACTGGACACGATAGTCCAGATGTGGCCTCGTTGAGACAGAGTAGAGGAGGAGGAGAACCTCTCTTGACCAACTAACCACTCCCCTTCTAATACACTCCAGGATACCATTGACCTTCTTGGCCACTAGGGCATGTTGCTGGCTTGTGGGCAACTTTCTACCCACCAGGACCCTCAGATCCCTCTACTCTGCACTGTTCTCCAACAGGACAGTCCTCAAACAATATGACAGAGGTGCAGCTCCAGCAGCATGAAATTTAATTTCTCCTGAAGCAATGTGTGTCCTTGCAGTGAGTATGTCCTTGAGGGGTCCTGTGCAAAGGTTAGTTCTTCTGGAGAAATTGATACCTTTATTAACTGTGTCCCAATTTCCTTTGTCACCCCCAGCACCTCCCTGGAGCATCCCTGTACTCAGCACTGGTGAGACTGCATCTTGACTATTGAGTTCATTTTTGGGCCATTCATTATGAGAAGGACATTGAGGTGCTGCAGCATGTCCATAGAAGGGCAATAGAGGGTTTAGAGCACAAATCTTATGAGGAGTGTCTAAGGGAACTGGGATTGTTTAGTCTGGAGAAGAGGAGGCTGAGAGGCAGACCTCACTGCTCTCTACAACTCCCTGAAAGGAGGTTGTAGAGAGGTAGTGATCAGTCTCTTCTCAGAATCTCAGAATCACAGAATTAAACAGGTTGGAAAAGACCTTCAAGATCAAGACCTTCAAGTCCAACCTATCACCTAACAGCTAATTAACTAAACTATGGCACCAAGTGCCACATCCAGTCTCCTTTTGTGACTCCAAGGATGGTGACTCCACCACATCCCTGGGCAGCCCATTCCAATGCCAATCACTCTCTCTGTGAAGAACTTCTTCCTAACATCCAGCCTAAACCTGCCCTGGTGGAGCTTGAGACTCTGTCTTCTTGTTTTGTCACTGGTTACCTGGGAGAAGAGACCAACCTCACCTGGCCACAGCCTCCTTTCAGGTAGTTGCAGAGAGCAATAAGATCTCCCCTGAGCCTCCTCTTCTCTAGGCTGCACACCCCCAGCTCTCCCAACCTCTCCTTGTAGGGCCGTGCTCCAGCCCCCTTGCCACCCTTGTTGCCTTTCTCTGCACACCTTCTCCCAAGTATCAAGTGATAGAACAAGAGGAACAGTTTAATGCTGCCCCAGAACCTCCACTGGTTACCTTCTTCCAGCCCACAAGAGCAAATGTATTGTTTTGCTAAGCACCTGACTTGCTTTGTCTGAGAATTCCATATGATTGCTGGCAGCTTGCTCCCCAACCTGCTGCCTGCTTACATGGGCTACCCACAAGTCAGTGCCACAAGCCCATATGGCTGCTCTTGCTCCCACATTGCTTCTCCCCCAAAACCATGTTGGTTCCACTATGCCTCCTGCACCATCGCTTCCTTACAGCCAGGTTTGCATGGATGTTTGCTGAGCCAAGGGAGCTCAAGGTGGGATGGAGGTATAGCAGGTACAAATCTACCCCTAAAGACCTGCTGGCAGGACAGGAGCTGCCTAAAAGCTCACCAAAGAGGCTGCAGGTAGCAAGACCCAAATAAAACCTTATGTTTGCACCTTGCACCTCACCCACCTCCCCCAGGCACCCTCAAACCGCTGCTGTTCACCGTCACTGCGTCCAGGAACAGGGCACTGGGGAGCCCAGGCAAGGCGACGACCCCAGAGCAGCCCACACACTCCCACTGCTGCTACTTCTCCGTGGCCAGGCATAACCAAAGCATAGGGGAAACACTAATGACTGCCACAAGACCAGGTACTTCCTTGCTATTGTGTCCAGCACATGCCTCCTTCCTTCCCTGCTTGCGCTCCAGAGTAGTTACAAGGCCAACAGCACGCTGGGGAGCATGCTGGGGGCTGAGAAATAGAGATTGAGAAATGGGGGCAAAGAGGGAGGTGTGAGGGTGTCCTCGTGTCCCCGAGAGCATCCCAGGGCACTGATACACTTTGTTTTGGTATCCTCAGGTAGCAGTGCCACCTAAGGGCATATGAGCAGGTAGCCCCTGGCGGAGCCTTGTGCCCCCAGGCTAGCCCAGGACTTGACACTTCAGCTTCTGTCACACAAGTCAGTTGGTGCTGACTTCATCGTTAAGCTCTGGTATGGTTTATGCTCAGACATCAGCTCTCTTGGACACCATCCTATGCCCTGCCACACAGTATGACGCTCTGTGGCAGGCAATGGGCAAGGTTATGTCTGAGTTGAACTTGACCTGTGGGGTGTATGGGGCAGATCTGATTGGATTTTCTCCATGCATCCCACCTTCCAACATCTCATTCAACTACCCAAAGATCTAATGTTCCCTACCCCATATGGGACTTGGAAGTGGCCTGCACTGGGACAAAAATGTGGAGTCCTTGAGTCTTGAGCCCTTTCCTCTCACACAGTGTCCTACCATCTGTGTAAACATAGCCTTTTCCTCAGTGTTCCCATCAATACTTTCTACATTCAGCATCATGGAGCTTGGAACTCCTTCTTTTAAAACAGTCAATCATATCTAGACCCACTGTTTGCACATGTCATGGGCATTTGGATCAGTCCCACCCATTCTTCTCTACCATGTTCTGACTTCCTGACAACAGAAACAGCCACAGCTGCAGTTTCACTCTGGATGGATAAGTGCAGATGTCACATTTTAGCCCTAAGCTTGACCCAGTCTTACTGAAATGGAGAGGGGAGACCAAATGAGGACCAAACTAGGCTCGGCCTAGTTTGCACCAGACTCATGGCTGAACTGGTGCCTGCAGATGCTTCCTTGCCCAAGTTCCAGTTCATCCTTTAGTCGTCTTGCCTCTTTAAAGTAGTCTCAGACTTCCCTGACCCTGATTTTCCTGCTCCACAAACAGCAAGTTATTTTAAGATCTGACACTGTTCAACTTTTATGTCAGTATAAACAATTCCAGAGATGGAGTGATCTTGGCACAAAGAGGCAGCTTGAGAACGGTTAAGTGCCTCCTAACTTCCCCCCCTCTTTTTCCACTCTTTCTCTTTGGAGATAAGCTAGTTCAAGTGCTAATGAGTCTGCTGAGGAGCAGAGTGCTGCTAACACCTGGAATTTACTTCCTAGATGACAGAAATGAGGAGAGATCATTGATGATCTCTACCAACTGATCAAGATCTACTTGCTCTGATTCCTCTGGTGTTTTGTAAGAGTCAATGAAATTGAGGGAACCAATGTCTTGTTGAGGGAACCAATGTCTTGTTGGGACCAGTCTTGTTCAACATCTTTGTGGGTGACATGGGCAGTGGCATTGAGTGCACCCTTAGCAGGTTTGCCAATGACACCAAGCTGTGTGGTGTGGCTGACATGCTGGAAGGAAGGGATCCATCCGGAGAGACCTTGACAGGCTGGAGAGGTGGACCCAAGCCAACCTTATGAGGTTCAGCAAGAGCAAGTGTGAGGTCCTGCATCTGGGTTGAGGCAATCCAAAGCACTGATACAGCCTGGGCAAGTGACAGGCTGGAGAGCAGCCCTGAGAAGAGGGACTTGGGGGTGCTGGTGGATGAGAAGCTCAGCTGGTGGATGAGAAGCCACCAGTGTGTGTTTGAAGACCAGAAAGCCAACCAAAACCTGGGCTGCATCAGCAGAAGTGTGGCCAGCAGAGTGAGGGAGGTGATTCTCCCCCTCTACTCCACTCTGGTGAGACCCCACCTGGAGTACTGCATCCAGTTCTGGAGCCTCTGTTACAAGAGAGGCATGAACATGCTGGAGTGTGTCCAGAGGAGGGGCTCCAGAATGATCAGAGGGCTGGAGCTGCTCTGCTATGGAGACAGACTGAGAGAGTTGGGGCTGTTCAGTCTGGAGAAGAGAAGGCTCTGAGGAGACCTTATAAAAGTCTTCCAGTATCTGAAGGGGGCCTATAGGAAGGCTGGTGAGGGACTTTTTAGCATGTCAGGTAGTGGTAGGACTGGAGGCAATGGAGCAAAGCTGGAAGTGGGTAGATTCAGATTGGATGTTAGGAAGAAGTTCTTCCCCATGAGGGTGGTGAGACACTGGCACAGGTTGCCCAGGGAGGTGGTGGAAGCCTCATCCCTGGAGGTCTTTAAGGCCAGGCTGAATGTGGCTGTGAGCAACCTACTCTAGTGTGAGGTGTCCCTGCCCACGGCAGGGAGTTGGAACTAGATGATCCTTGAGGTTCCATCTAGCCCTGACAATTCTATGGTTCTATAATGTCTGCTTACTCTGATTCCTCTGGTGGTTCAGAGAGTGAGCCATGTGCTGATGCTTATAGTCTGTTGGCTTTGGGGGAAAGGATGAAAACATACCTAAAATGAGATGAAACGTTTGCACCCTCAAAGTCCCCATTTCTTCCCTCTTGGATCTCCAGCAAACCAGGGCTGAGGAGCTCCAGTGCACATGACAGGACAAGGGGCAATGGGTTTGAACTGGCAGAGGGGAGATTTAGACTGGATGTTAGGAGGAAGTTGTTTGCAGTGAGGGTGGTGAGACACTGGCACAGGTTGCTCAGGGAGGTTGTGGCTGCTCCTTCTCTGGAGGGGTTCAAGGCCAGGTTGGATGAGGCCTTGAGTGACCTGTGCTAGTCGGAGGTGTCCCTGCCTATGGCAGGGGGTTGGAACTGGGTGATCCTTGAGGTCCCTTCCAACCTTATCATCCTATGATTCTATGGTTCTATGATCCATCTCAGGATTGCTGACAAGACCTTGGAGATATCTGTATCTTAAAATGGTGTAATTGGTCACCATTTAATTCACATCAGATGAAGATCAAGCCCTACTCTTCTTCCATACCTTACTCTTCTTGCTGTACTCAAATCTTCATCATATTGTGTTACCATAAGTGCTGCAGACCCAGGGTCAACACTGCACTGCTGTCATGATCACTGCCAACAACAACCCCCAATTTCAGGCCAATCTGGGTGCTGAGAAAAGGAATGAAGCACAGATTTGGAGAGCTTTACATCTCAGAAAGCAAAATAGAAGGTCTCAAGACATCTACAGGATTAGAAAGTCAACCTTCTGGCTTCAGGGGCTCCGGTGCAGCAGAACATCTGAGGTTTACAATGCTGGATCAACATTTTCTTCAGAGTGTGGGATTTGAGAACTTAGGAATTTTTAGGATTTCATTATTTAGATGTTTTATTGTGCCTGGGGACACTTTGGAGAGGTGAAAAATAAATCCAGAAGATATGCCAGTCTTGTTTGCAAACCCACAATTCTCCTAGAGGAAAGAAATTTTAGTTGAGCTCCCTTTAACCATACCCAGCACTGATGGGAACAAGCAGAAGATGCAGCTGCTTGTGGGAGCAGCAGGTTTATAGGCAAGGAATCCTCTCATCTCACCACAAATAATAAACCCATCAACCAACAACAACAACAAAAAAATTAAAAAAAAAAAAAAAGAAAATTTATGCTCAACTTTCAAAAAAGACCAATGGCCAAATGTTGCTCCAGTTCTTCCCAGCAGGCACCCAGCACAAAGGTATCCAACAGGCCTCTTGGTAAGATAAATATAGAGCTGGAGGACTAAGGCCTTTGGGGAAAATCCTGCCCTTTCCTGGCCAAAATCCCACTGGGTTTGCTGAGCTGAGGCTGGGATTTGAGCGGGGAGGGAAGGAAGAAATGTGAAGTTCAAGAGGTTTGGGATTTTTTTTAGAGCAAAAAAGCCTGCCCCAGGCTTTCCACAATAGGTTTCCCAGCAGAGATTGGCAAACTGCATTCGTAGCTCTCAGGGATGCCCAAGGCTGCCTCCTAGGCCGGGTACCCAGAATCAGAAACCCATTTAAAATAATTCTTGGGTTTATAATTGGCTTTTATGGCTACGAGCCCTGTGCGTGTCAGGTCAGCCCCATTAGTTTAATGGGCACTGAGGAATTTTTAGGATGACTTACTGGCCCTGGAGAAATGAGCACAGCAGGCACTATCAGCTTCATATCAAAATCAAAACCATGCAAAGCCTGTGGAAACAAAACCAGCTGATGGGCTTGGAGTGAAGCAACCAGGGAAGTGGCACTGCCTGAGCAAAACCCAGGCAGGGAGGGAGGGAGGGATGGAGAAATTTTGGGTGTCAGCCAGCTGGGAGGAAACCTGCTGTCAAACTTGCCTGTGTTTATGTTTCCCAGAGGGATCCTGGAGCTGGTTTAGTCTCTGTGCTCCAACTGTAGCATACTGGGAGGGTTGTGGAGCTGTAGCCCGTGTCTGCAAAGCTGTTTGGGTGTTGGAATGAGATGTGGATCTGCAGGAGATACCCAGCAAAGCTGTTTGGTGTTGGGATGGGATATGGATCTGCAGGGGATGCCCAACAAAGCTGTTTGGGTGTTGGAATGGGATGTGGATCTGCAGGACATACCCAGCAAAGCCTTTGGGTGTTGGGATGGGATGTGGATCTGCAGGAGATGCCCAACAAAGCTGTTTGGGTGTTGGGATGGGATGTGGATCTGCAGGAGATGCCCAGCAAAGCTGTTTGGGTGTTGGGATGGGATGTGGATCTGCAGGAGATGCCCAGTAAAGCTGTTTGGGTGTTGGGATGGGATGTGGATCTGCAGGAGATGCCCAGTAAAGCCGTTTGGGTGTTGGGATGGGATGTGGATCTGTAGGAGATGCCCAGCAAAGCTGTTTGGGTGTTGGGGTGGGATGTGGATCTGCAGGAGATGCCCAGTAAAGCTGTTTGGGTGTTGGGATGGGATGTGGATCTGCAGGAGATGCCCAGCAAAGCCGTTTGGGTGTTGGGATGGGATGTGGATCTGTAGGAGATGCCCAGCAAAGCTGTTTGGGTGTTGGGATGGGATGTGGATCTGCAGGAGATGCCCACCATGTAGGGACCAGCCTTGGAAACGAGATGGACACAGGACCCCAAAACAGGCTTGTGAGCAAGTTGAAGGCCAAGGGAGAAAATCACTGTGACCTTCACACCGAATAATTTCAGGTGTTTTTTCACAGCATGACTTTTTCCCTCCCAAACCATTCCCCCACTTCCTTCCCTCCATACATTTCACCTTGTTCCCTCCAAACCTTTATATGCCCTGAACACTGCTTTGTGAAACCTGATAAAAGCCAGGACAGTGAGACTCATTTCCCAGACTCCAGTGCCTGATCATTTACTGCTTTATATTGCTTTCTATTTTCAAGTAAACCCAAGCCTGAGTAAAGGGAAAGCTTCCCAAAGCCTTTAAAGCCTCTGAGTGCAGGCACACGGAGCAGGAAGGAGCCATGAAGCTGTCGATTGCCCTGAACTTTCCATGACTCCACTCAGGGTTCATTTCCAGACTGATTTTTATTTATGAATGCAGTAGCATTTATTACTGATTTTATATGTAAAGATAACACTTCTTCCCTAGATGGCTTCTGTGTCTCAGTTATAATTAGTGCCTGCTCCTCATACTTCTGTATTATTTAGTGTGATGTCAGAGCTGTAATGTTAGTGATTTATTATTTGGGCTGTGGGGTTACACCTGAGGTGGCTCTTGGTCCCTTCTCCCAAGTAAAGAGTGATAGAACAAAAGGGAATGGCCTCAGGCTGCACCAGGGGAGGGTTAGGTTGAGCACAAGGAAACATTTTTTTTCACTGAAAGGGTTGTGAGGCATTGGAACAGGCTGCTCAGGGAGGTGGTTGAGTCACCATCCTTGAATGTTTCTAAAATCCTTGTAGATCATAGAATCATAGAATGGTAAGGTTGGAAGGGACCTCAAAGATCATCCAGTTCCAATCCCCTGCCATAGGCAGGGACACCTCCCACTAGTACAGGAGTTTGGTGGGAGCAAGGCCANAACGCCTCATCCAGCCTGGGCTTGAACACCTCCAGGGAGAGAGCAGCCACAACCTCCCTGGGCAACCTGTGCCAGTCTCTCACCACCCTCACTGCAAACAACTTCCTCCTAACATCCATGTGGTGCTTTGGGTTATGAACTTGGCAGAGTAGGGATAGTGTTTGTCTTTGCTGGTCCTGAAGGGCTTTTCCAACCTTAATGATTCTATGACTCTATGTTTCTCAGATCATAGGATCTGAGGTTGCCTGTGTCCACACATGTGCCCTGACCACATACTGGCTTCCTCTGGGAAATCTGAGAACATCTCTCAGGCTCCCTCAGAGTGTGGACGTAGCCAAGAAACCTGCCTCTTGCTATGCAAGGTGCTGCACAAGCATCGTGCATACAACCAGACTCTACTCAAAGGGGTCCATCATGAAGACACAGCATAGACATGTTGGTGCATCTTTCCTTCTGCCTGTGGATGGTTGCTGCCAGAGGCATCTCAGTGATGATGCCTTCTCCCTCCAAACTGGGAATGGTCTTAAAAGGGACACTTGGCCACAGCTCCTGTAAAACTTGATGAAAAATGAGACTGTCCAGGAAAATGAGATGTCATTTATCTCTCCCATTCTCTCCCCTGCTCTCAGCCTGCTTCGTGAGACAGACTGAGAGAGTTGGGGCTGTGCAGTCTGGAGAGGAGAAGGGTGCAAAAAGACCCTATTGTGGCCTTCCAGTATCTGAAGGGGGCCTACAGGAAAGCTGCTGAGGGGCTATTTAGGATGTCAGGCAGTGATAGGACTGGGAGGAGTGGAGCAAATGGGTGGATTCAGGTTGGATGTCTGGAAGAAGTTCACTGTGAGGGTGGTGAGACATTGGAAGGGCGGCATTGGAGGGTGGTGAGACATTGGACATTGTCCAGGGAGGTGGGGGAAGCCTCATCCCCAGAGGTCTTTAAGGCCAGGCTGAATGTGGCTGTGAGCAACCTGATCTAGTGTGAAGTGACCTTGCTCATGGCAGGGGAGTTGGAGTAGATGATCCTTAAGGTTCCTTCCAGGCCTGACAATTCTGTGATCCTATGATTCCAAGAGCCCGGCATGCACCACTTGATGCTCTCAATGCCATGATTCTATGATTCTCCTTCTGGGATTCAAACCTAGAAGGGGGTTGGGGAGGGCTTATCATTTCCACCAGGCATTCAAGTAGCAGGATAACTATGATCACTTTCAGCCACAGGGTGAAGTAAATACTTATAGTTAAGCATGGAAAAAAACCACCCTAACTTGAGCCCTTGTCTTTGGAGATACTCAAAACCCCACTGGACACAGTCCTGATCTGCTGTAGCTGCTTGTTTTGAGCAGGAGGTTGGACTGGACCATCACCAAAGGTTTTTTCCAATCCAAATATACTGTGAGTTTTATTAAATCACATTTCAGGAAAATACCAGGCTTCAGAGTGTGGTGAGGAGCTGAGGCACCTCGGCAGATAAAACTGGTGTTGTTGCCAGCTAGCATCAGCAGAGAATGAGAGGACAGAGCACAAGATGAGACACTACCTCATCTGAACCCGTGTCACATTGTATTGTCTGAGATCCCTTGGCTCTAAGTCCAGACTTGTGTTTTCTTGCCCTTTTTGCTCTGTGCGATGTCTGTCGTAGTTCTCCCCTTGCTCCGTGGTGAGTGGTGAAGCCCCAGCACATCCCACACCTCACCAGGATTCAGCTTCTTTTCATCCTTACTGGGTCACTGCCACACGCCAAGGGCCACGTCTGACTCGCTTGCACTTTTGATCTATTGCCACCTTTTTTATCTGGTCAGGAGGGTGGAAAATAACATTGCACCTCCCAAGATTTCATCATGTGTTCTTTCAGCTCCACATGACCCAATCCCATCCTGGCCAGCACAGCTGCTCCTTGCCAGTGTTTGGTATGATTGCCTTCCATCATTTTGCTGCCAAATATATAAACTGCCCCTGTTCTTGTCTGCTGTTGCTTTTGAAAGTAAGCTGGAATTGAGTGATTCATTGCACTTGGCTATTTTTGTTTCATAGCTGACAACAAAACCCCTTTTTGAAGTGTTGGGCAGACATTTGGTCTCTGGGGCACTTGCAAACACTTCACCACGTGTAAAAATGTAGCGGAGGGCAATTGCCTTGCCAGTGGCTCCGTCCTCACCTTTATCTCACACCTGCCCAACTGAGCACCACCTTGTTTGACATTGCTGTCTGTGCACACTGCTCCCTCCAGCCTGCATATCCTTTGCAGGCTCAACCTTGATGTAAAGCCTTTATGATGGTAATTATTTTGCTGGCTCGCAGTAATGGTTCACATTGCTCTCAAGCGAGTCATGATGAAGTCTTTCAAATACCCACTCGAAATCCATAAATCCTGTGATGAGTCTTTGCTAGTGGCTGGTTGCTTTGGTGATTGGTACTCTGGTCAGAACCTGGTCAACAGATGATGCTTCCAGTGAATCTTCTCCTGAGATTTGTCTGGGAAACAAACAAATAAACAAACAAATAAATAAGTAATTAAGTTAGTTCCTGATACAGCAGAAGACTTTGCCTTTCCTGGAGAGCACTGTGGTGTCTCTACAGCTACACTGTGGTATAGCTACCTGAAAGAATGTTGTGGAGAGGTTGGTGTTGGTCTCTTCTCACAGGTAATCAGTGATAGAACAAGAGGGAGTGGCCTCAAACTGTGACTGGGTAGGGTTAGACTGGATATTAGGAAAAAAAATGTTCACAGGAAGAGCGGTCAGGCATTGGAATGGTCTGCTCAGGGAGGTGGTGGAGTCACCAACTCTGGGTGTGTTTAAAGGTTGTTTGCATGTGGTGCTTGGGGATATGGTTTAGGCTGAACCCTTGTTCTGGGTTGGACTTGGTGATCCTGAGGGTCTCTTCCAACCCAAATGTTTCTGTGATTCAGTGATCCAATCTATGTTTTTGGGAGCTTTTTAAGTATCTCAGTACAAATTTCTTGACTCCTGTGGCTCTTCCTCATCCTGAAACTTCATTCCATGAGTCTAGGAAAAGGGATGGATTCATAATTTTCACTTGAAACTCATTCATGCTTTTACAGTTTTATTACAGACTGTAAATCTCTCTTCTTTGGCATCTGCATAACTCCCTCTGAGGGTCTGAGATCCTACTGCCTTTCCTGTGATGCTCCAGAACCCCCCTTCCACTGTTCCTGCTACCTTCAGAAGAACTCTGAGTACAGACATCTAAATGCTTTAGATTTCTTTGGCATGTAACTGGAAGAACCACCCTGTTATCTACCTACCAATAATGTTTTTATACAGCTAAGTCAGTCCACGATGTCCATCCTGGACAAACAGTGCTTCTTGCAGTAAAAAATCTACTGACATAAGTAAGGAGAGCACGCACTAATGCCCAGTGTCTCCTGGTGCAGTTTGGAGGGAACATCACAGAATCACAGAATGTCAGGGGCTGGAAGGGACCTCAAAAGCTCATCCAGTCCAATCCCCTGCAGAGCAGGATCTCCTAGACCAGATCACACAGGAACACATCCAGACAGATTTTTAATATGTCCAGAGAGGGAGACTCCACAACCCCCCTGGGCAGCCTGTTCCAGTCTTCTGGCACCCTCACAGGGAAAAGATTCCTCCTCATGTTTCCATGCAATTTCCTATGCCTCAACTTCCACCCATTGCCCCTTGTCCTGACACTGGGCAGCACCCAGCAGAGCCTGGCTCCATCCCCTTGGCTATTACCCTTTACATCTTTATAAACATGAATGAGGTCACCTCTCAGTCTCCCCTTCTCCAAGCAGCACAGCCCCAGCTCACTCAGGCTCTCCTCATAAGAGAGATGTTCCACTCCCTTCATCATCTTTGTGGCTTTGCACTGGACTCAGTGAACTGAGTGGCCCAGAACTGAACGCAGTACTCCAGATGCAGCCTCACCAGGGGAGAGTAGAGGGGCAGGAGAACCTCTCTCGACCTACTAACCACAGCTCTTCTAATACACTGCAGAATGACATTGGCCCTCCTGGCTGCAAGAGCACATTGGTGGCTCATGGTCAACCTCCCAACCACCAAGACCCCCCAGATCCTTTTCCCCTTCACTGTTTACAGACCCATATGGCACAGAGTGGTTTGTTCTACAGATAAAATTACTTAAAGAATTAATACTGCCAGGTCTGACAAGAGGAAATGGCCTCAGGTTGTGCCAGGGGAGGTTTAGATTGGATGTGAGGAGCAATTTCTTCAGTAGAAGAATTGTCAAGGCCTGGCTGCCCAGGGAAGTGGTGGAATCCCCATCCCTGGAGATAAACACGTGTGGAGGTGGTGCTGAGGGACATGGTTTATCGGTGGACTTGGCAGTGCTGGGTTAACTGTTGAACTCGGTGACCCAAAAGGTCTCTTACAACCAGAATGGTTCTTTGAGTCTATGAGTGCAAGAATGCCCTTGGTTGTATGAGATAAAGTCAAATATTTGCTTTAATAACTTTTATAAATGACTAAGTGAAGCACAAGTCAGTTTTCCCTGCAGGTACATTGCTGCATGAGTGATCCCTGTGAAGTTCTCTGCTGTCTCCAAAGCATGTGGAGATGGAAGGCTGAAGTGAGCTGGCTTCTGATCTGGTCTGGTCCTGCATTCCTGTGGTCAGACCCCAAATCCATTATATCATGGCTTATGCCTCCCAGTGCCTGCAGAGGATCACAGAACCTCTGCTTATTTGTCACCAAACCACTTTTCACCCCAGGGGTGAAGGACTCTGTGATAGTGATAAGAGGGCCACCAAGGGTTGGATGCCATCCAGATCTGTCTCAGCAGCCAAATCCAGACATGGGTCATATAGGCAATTTTTAAAAAAAAGATTAAAATCAATCTCATTCCTGTGAAGGGGGAAGGGCTCTCAGAAGTGTTACTATTATGGGTTGGATTGGATCCCCGCCCCCGATAACCTTTTTTTTTTGGAAATCTGCCCCCCAGTTTCACCACACTCAGAACTTGGAAGCCAAAATAGAATTGTATTTACAAAAGAAGCTAAATATAAAAATACAAATGGCAATAAAAATGTACAAAGTATATTTACATATATGAACATCAGCCAGCAGTGTGCCCAGCTGGCACGCAAGGCCAATACCGTCTTGGCTTGTACCAGCAACGGTGTGGCCAGCAGCACCAGGGCTGTCATTCTGCCCTGTACTGGCACTGGGGAGGTCTTACCTCGAGCACTGTGTGCAGCTCTGGGCCCTCACTGCAAGAGAGATATTGAGGGGCTGAAGTGGGTCCAGAGGAGAGCAATGAGACTGGGGGGTAAGTCTGATGAGGAGAGGCTGAGGGAGCTGGGGGTGTTCATTCTGGAGAAGAGGAGCCCCAGGGGGTCCTTATCACACTCTACAACTATTTAAAGAGAAGTAGTCAGATGGGGGTCAGGCTCTTCTGCCACGCAATCTGTGACAGGAG
>VWYK01047222.1:0-12351 GCA_013399775.1 Semnornis frantzii | reverse complement strand
GGTGGTGGAGTCACCATCCCTGGAGGTGTTTAAGAAACGATTCTATGTGGCACTTGGTGGCATGGTTTAGCTGATGTCATGGTGTTAGGTTATAGGCTGGACTTGGTGATCTTAGAGGTCTTTTTCAGACTCCATGATTCTGTGAGATATAAATACACACACAGCTTAACAACAGCACAGCAGCCCCCTGTACCTCAGTTCATCTCTTTTATCCCCTCCTGGGACCAAAGGGCTCCCAAAGTCTGTACAGCCCCACACACTCCCTCTCACAGAATCACAGAAACATTCAGATTGGCAAAGCCCCTCAGGATCACCAAGCCCAACCTAGAACCCTACTTGANGTGACTCCACCGCCTCCCTGGGCAGCTCATTCCAGTCCCTGACCACTCTCTCCATGAAAAACTTTTTCCTAATGTCTAACCTAAACCTACCCAGCCTCAGCTTGAGGCTATTCCCCCTTGTTCTATGTGCAGTTACCTGTGAGAAGAGACCAGCAGCAACCTCTCCACAATGTCCCCTTCTCTCCCCCACCTTGTATCTTACAGAACCCAAATAAAGAACCCCAAGGTCAGAGGGAGGATAGCAAAGCCTAAAGCCCAGGCTGAAGCAGAGAGTTAGTAAGCTTGTTCTGCAGAATAGGAGCTATTTCTTCAGACCAGTCATGTGAGGTAGCATCATAGATTGGTAAGGTTGGAAGGGACCTCAAGGATCATCCAGTTCCAACCCCCTGCCATAGGCAGGGACACCTCCCACTAGAACAGGTCACTCAAGGCCTCCTCCAACCTGGCCTTGAACACCTCCAGGGAGGGAGCAGCTGCAATCTCCCTGGGCAACCTGTGCCAGTGTCTCACCACCCTCACTGCAAACAACTTCCTCCTAACATCCACTTTCAATCTCCCCTCTGCGAGTTTAAACCCATTGCCCCTTGTCCTGTCAAGAGATGGACTTACCTTTATTATAATACAAACTCTGAGGAGTCCACCTCCTTTCCAACTTTCCAAAACCTCTGGAAAATTCTGTTTTCAGATAAAATTTTTGTCTGAAACTGTAGCAGTGGTATATGGAGTTTGAGCAAGCTGATGCTGAGGGAATGCAGAGAGCAGAGCAAGTGACAAGCCCATCACTAACTCCACTTCTGAACTGGTAAAAATTCAGCGTATTCATTTTTTTGCTCTGGATAGAATTCATTTTTTTCTGCTTTCGGCATCGATTCTGTTTCACACCTTTTCAGTCTGACTTTGAATGAATTTCAGGATGGGAAGAAAAAAAAATTCAAGAGTTTTGCTCAGAATTGTGCTTTAACATCTAAAAAGCACACGATGAGGATCTTTGGTTGAAGAAGGGCATCCTACCCCTGAAAAAAACAATCCACTATGATGAGAATAAATTGAAACACTTTGACCTTCTGCCTTTTTACTTAACATTCACTTTTATCCTCCAAAGGTTTCTTGTAATTTCTGGCTGCAAGTGATCCCTTGCCAAACTCCTATTTTGATTAAATAGCATTTTCCAACTGGAGGATGTCAGAACATTTTCAGCTGGCCCTGAGCCAAGCACAAAGCACAGGAGGTGCACTGGGCAAGAAGCAGGATTTGTTCTGGGTGCTGGTACCATCTGTGGTGTGTGCAAGGATGGTCACAGCCACATAGGTGACAGAATAATCTGGCTCTTTGAGGCTTTACAGATGAGCTTGCCACATTTTGCAAGGAAGCATTTTGCAAGCCACATTTGAGGAGAGTGAGGAGCTGCAGAATAAAGCCATGGGATGGTTCACAACCCATGAGAAAGCATCAAGGGTTTGCTGCAGTCTTCAGATGCTGCAGGCTGTTTTGTTCCTAAGCCAGGGGATGAAGAATGCCAAGATCCAAAAATACTACCCTCAAGGAAATTGTGATAAATCTGCCTTGTTTGAGTCTCCTGAGGACCAAGCTCTACATCATGCTCTACTGGCCCACTAAACCCAGCTTTGCCGCCGCTGTGCATTGCAAATAGCCACCAAACCAGCCCTTGTGCTTTAGTGCACCAGGTTCAAACAGCAACCATCTATGCTGGGAGCCTGTCAAGCTGTTCAGTGCAGAAGCATCCGGTGGGAGAGATTTACTTGTGCACTACCAGACGTGACAAGGAGATGGAGAGGATCCAGGTGGAAGTGGTTGTGTACGGAGATAAGAAACGCGAAAGCATGAGGTAGAGCTGAACTGATGGCAACCAAAGTCCAAAGAGATATCAAACACGGCAGGATTCAGGACTCCAGCCAATCCTGCATCTCTTTTAACACCGTCAGCTCTTCCTGGGGGTGGTCTCAGAGGGGTTCAAGCCATAAGGGATGGTGGATGCGGAGATGGGGACAGGGCTGGGGCTGGCGCTAGCCCAGAAGCCCTTTGAGGAGAAGCTGCCAGCCCCACGTTTCTGAGCACAGATAGCACACAAATGTACTGCTGCACTGCTTTCAACCCACGCCAGTTCTTGCCTTTGGCACAAGCCACACTCCCCAGTCCCTGCCAAACCAGTACAGATGTTTTAACACCCACCAGAGCCCAGATAATTACAAACAGAGCAGGGAGACTGGTCGGGGCTGTTTGCTTTTCATTGCCTCAACTCTCAACCCTTTTCAAGTGAGACACCTCCCACTTTCTGACATTGCTTTCAAAGACATTTTTGTGGGCCACAGTGATAATACTAATTTTATTAGGGGAACACCAAGAAACCCCAACCAGGATGAGGATCTCACCATGCTCGTTGACGTAATGGTGACCGCAGAGTGAAACAAGTGCAGGGAAGACAAATGGAGCAGCTGGGAAAAGGTTTTCATGGAAAATTGAAGCTGGTTTCTAACCAGTAGCTTTCCAGCCATGGCATTGCAAAGCCGAGGTCATTTTCAGATGGTATAGGAAATGTTTTCAACAGGATGAAACTATACACTCAGCTGGTGGGTACTGGCTAGAGGAAGCTGCAAATCCTCCCCATCCTAGACCCTCAGGGGAGACAGTTCCCATTGTGGCAAACCTGTGAGCAGAGCAGATGACATGAAGGAAGGAGCAGCAGCATCTGTTTTGACAGAGGGAAGATAGCAGCAAACACCTTCTTCCTGGTCTATGCTTGTCTAACCCTAGGGCATGGAAGTCTGGCCCATGCTGAGTAAGACCATCTGCAAGTAAGACTAACTGCTAAGAACTGATTCAGCATGGATGAAACCAGCTGTCATGTCCATCCCCCTTGGGGCCACTTAGAAAGACCTGCAGGAAGAAGGACCAAGAAAGACTCCTTGGGCTTCATATCTACATGAACCTCATGTCTGCTCACTCCTTTTCTATCAGGATGCTTTGAGGTCCTCCTGGACATGCAGATTCATTTCATCCTTGTGTTTGTTATCACAGTTCATAACTGGTTGGGTGGAAAATGACTGTCACAAGCCCACCAACCCTGGTGCCCTCAGGCCATCTTCATGGCTCTCCCCTCAATCCCTGCTGCAAAATTCCTCCTTTCCCATGCCCAGCCACGAAGATTTTCATTCAACATTATGCCAGTTGGTTTCTGGTTGCTGTGGAGACCAATTTAAATGAAACTCTAGTATTTTGATAGAGAATATGATTTTAAGTCATTTAGGATGCAAGGTCCCATGCTAATAGCATTAGCATATTATTTGATTATGGTGATGTGTGGAGAATAAATTCCAAGTCCTTTTGCCATCACTGCATCTTAAAAGAAGAAGAGGAAAAACCTCCAGGTTTTAACTGGTACTGAAGACCTTTCCTGGAGGTGAACTCAAGATTTCTGAATCCCTAAAGCATTGAGGGTCACAGACACTTTTAATCTTGTGGAAAAGAGAATAGCTGCCTGGAAGAGACCTTTTCTTTCTCTGCTACCACTGAGCACTGTTAATAGAGTGCCTAATGGGCAAGACTCAGATTTTTAATGATGGGTAGAAAGATCCAGGATGGTTTTTTGAGCCATTTGCGTTTTTGCTGGAGCATTGGTACAACAGAGCCCAGTTAGAAGACATCTGTGCAAGGTGCACAGTCCTCACATTGCTTGCAGAGATTTTCCTTCTTGCATTTTACTCTTAACATCCTAGGAACAGCTTTGTCTTCAGAACTTATTTAGATGCTTCTAGTATGTAGATAAGGTATATCCATACCACTAAGTGAAAAAGAAATTGCATGGAAAACTTTGGCAGGTAAGATTGTCTTGAGAGGCTGCAGAGATGTGAGGGAGAAGTGAACTTGCAGAACAAAAACGAACCAAGAAAAGGCCAAATTGTTTTCCCTTTGTGAGTCTCCATCCCCACGTTTTCTGGGGTTGATCTGACCCTTGTTCACACTGACCCTCAGGTCACTTCACTCTCTAGTTCAGGGACATAGTGTTGCAACCACGAGGGTTAATGACTTCTTTTTTGTCTCCTCTTTCAGCTTGTGCATTTGCTGTGGCTGATACTACCTCCCCTGAGCATACCTGGCTCACCTGAAGCCATGCTAGAAATCAAGGGCTCTGCCACCATCCCCTCTCTCTGTCTTCACTCGTAAACCCTGCACAGCATCCACCTCCCTTTCCTTCTAACCCAAAATATAAATACTGCCCAGGGAGGAAAAAATAACATTAATCCCAGATAGAGGAGAGAGAAGCAGGGTCAAACTCCTGCAGTTTGGTCCCACACGTGGGTGCACCCATCAAGAATCACACAGAAGCACACAAGGTTAATGAGGGCTGGAAGGGACCTCGAAAGATCACCCAGTCCAAGTCCCCTACCAGAGCAGGATCACCTAGACCAGATCACACAGAAGTGCATCCAGGCAGGTTTTGCATATCTCCAGAGAGAGAAACTCCACAAGAAGGGGCTTCTGGGAGGAGAAATTTGGAGATCCTCTTCCTTTCCCTGTCGCTGCCTTGCTGAGTGATGGCGATTGAGCATAGTCTCATAGCTCTGCAGGTTTATTGACTCCCCAGCAAACCAAGAGTTTTAATGTTTCTCCCCCAAGGTAAGGAGAGCTAGAAATAAATTACTTCTGTAAAGATCCAGGAATGGCAGTTCTTCTATAATACAAAGTGCAAACATTTGGGCCTTTTGCATGCTCCCTTGAATAGAAATGGTACTAAATCATGCATAACTAAAATGGGTTCACATTTTCTGCTAGCAAAAGTTTTCCTTTGCTCTCCTGGAGCATTAAAGACCTATTCTCCCCTTGCCATAAAAAGGGCTATAAATTTTAAAGCAAGAAGCCCTGGCTGGAAATAGGCTGAGATTCATCCTTTCTCCTTCTCCAGCTCTCCTAAAAAAAGGAATGCTCCCGTGTTTGCTCAGGCAAGGAAGGGCACCCATATGCTGCTCGCAGTGAGCAATAAGAAGGATGGGAAGAAATTAATTGGGGGCTTTGAAGAAAAGTTTTTTTCATAGGCTGGAGGATGCAAAGTCAATGGTGCACCAGCTTCTGGGCTTTCACTCTGCTTGGTGTCGTGTTGGACCACAACATTGTTAGACCACGTTATCAATGCTTATCAATAACTGAAGGGTGGGAGCCAGGAGGATGGGGCCACTCTTTTTCCAGTGATACCCAATGATAGGACAAGAGGTAATAGGCACAAAGTTGAATATAGGAAGTTCCATCTCAATGTGAGGAGGAACTTCTTTACTTTAAGGGTGGTAGAGCACTGAGACAGGCTGCCAAGAGAGGTGTTGGAGTCTCTATCTCTGGAGTCATTCAAAACCTGCCTGGATGCCATCCTGTGCAAGCTTCTCTAGGTGAACTTGCCCTGGCTGGGAGTTTGAACTAGATGATCTCCAGAGGTCATTTCCAACCCCTATCATTTTGTGATTCTGTGGCTGGACAAGACTTTGTGGGCATGATATCCAAGGGAAAGCACAGTTAGGAAACACCAAAATCACTCATCATCATCATCATCAGTAGCAAAATTCAGTGCTAATTGACAATAATAATAACCAATCCTCCAGAGCAGGATGCCAGACCTTCATTTCACACAGTGAGAAAGCTGGTTCCATGCTGGACCATCATAAGGCTGCTTCTGGCAGGGGAAAACAACTTTTTCTCATATTAGAGAGTCATCTTTTTTCAATAGCTTTGAGGTTTGAACAGCTTCAGGCCTGTCCTGCAGCACTGGGCTGCACAGACTGCTCATCCTTCCACCCAGATTTACCCCTGGCATCTCAGGAATTGCATATGCCACCCACAGACAGCAGATAGCTGCGCACATCTCCATTGCCTTGTTTTTGCTACCCTTTTCTCTAGCCTGAAGAAGGCAAAACACTCCCTCCTGAAACCACTTATGCTAGAGCCCACCATTTTTGCCCTATTCCACTGCTCTGACCTTTTCTTGCTGGTTTTTTTGTTGTTGTTGTTGGGTTTTTTTGGTTGGTTGGTTGTTTTTTGGTTTTGGTTTTGGGGGGGGTTGTTGTTCTTTGTTTTGTGAGGTGTTTTTGTTTGGTTGTTTTGGTAGGTTTTTTTGTTTGGTTGTTTTTTGTTTGGTTCGAGGGGGTGGGTTTTTTGGTTGGTTGGTTGGTTTTGTTTGTTGGGTTTTTTTTTCCTTCTCTTTCCCCATTTAATTCTTCATCAGTTTGGTCTTGCAGTGTCAGAAATGATGATTCATGAAGCAGAGAGTTAGAGATGAGTTTAGTTCTGTGGAGCAAGTGAAGCTTATCCCAGCCCACGCTGTCTCTTTGTGATTGTCCTTCATCTCCAGGTGTAGGTCATTGTCCCACTGCAGGGCTCTCAGATAAGGCTTTCCCAGGTGGGATGCTCAAGGTCGTGCATAAGGCAGGGCTGCAAGCATCCACGTTTGTCTGCTTTTATCTCCAGCTCTGAAGACCTTATAACAAAAATAAATAGGTACAAGCCAGGCATCCCTGCCTGGCCAAATGTTAGACCTACAAATATTGACAGGACAGGTTGAGCTCCACAGTCAAGCTGCAGATTTGCTCTTTAAAGGGTAGGTGCCGTGCGGAGTGGGGGGGAGGGAGGGGGGATGGGACATGCTGATATAACACAAACCTGGGTCACTGCCATCAAGGGGTGTTTCCCAGGGTAGGAATGAGATCTGGGGCATGGCCTCATCTCACAGAAGCAAACCTGTGTTCTCCAGGCATGATTTCTATTGCAGCCTCTCTCCTTTCTGCCCCTTTGTCCTTCAAAGAATCGATTGCTGTTTAAATAACTGAGATATGTAATGCTTTGAGGTCAGGATGATCTGACTTGGCTCCCTTCCCTCCCTTCTCACTCACTTACTGCCCATTGCTGTGATATTTTTTTTCCCCCCCACCCTTTCCCCCCAGTTCCCATGATTGTCTAAGGCAAATGCTCCTATGTTGCCACTGGTTTTCAGTGGTTTCACACCAAGGCAAAGAGAATGTTGACACTGATGGGCAGAAGCGATCCTGTTTATTACCACTTGTCTTTGTCTCACTGTCTCTTCCATCAGCTCTCAGGTAATTCTCTCCATCCTGTGTTAGATGCTTTAATAATTGGGGAATTTCACTCTTGTCAGAGGAGGAAACCTAAAGGGAACAGCTTAAGCTAAGACTAATTTAGATGGATGAAAATGGGTGAGAGAAACTCTGCCCTTAGCCCTCTGAGCAGCAGATCTGTGTCTGTACAGTGATGGTGCTCCTCCAAGGCAATGGAAATAAGCAGCAGAAACTGGTAAGGAAAAGCTTCAGTTTCTGGAAGCACTGGAACAGACTGCCCAGAGGGCTGGGAGAGTCTCCATCTCTGGAGGCATTCACAACCTAGCTGGAAGTGTTTCTGTGTGACCTTCGTTAGGTGAAGATGCCTTATCAGGGGAACTGGACTAGATGATCTCCAGAGATCTCTTTTATCATTCTGTATGATTCCTCTGCAGTGGAAGATGTGGCTGAGGCCACCTCTTGCTTTTGGGGAGCTCCACTCTTCCTTCTTAGCACCCAAAATGTGGGCAGCTCTGAAAATTAGGGTGCCTGTGTCCCTGCATGCAGCTTCTCACCCTGGTGGAAACCAGAGAGGGGGAAATCATCCAGATCAAATGCCCTTTCCCACTAATCTGCTGGAGGAAACCAAAGCATCCTCAGCCTGACAACAGCTTTTCCAAATGCCATCCAACTCGGAGGCGATAGGGAAAGCTCAGTAAATAAACCTTCCTCGGGCACCATGCTCATCCTGGTGCCATCCCAGGGCCTCCTGGCAGAGCAGTGGCACAGTGAGTCAGCCACAGGACATGTTGTTTGTTCTCCTCCCTCCCCAGGAGAAGCCCCTGCAAGGCTTGTTTTGGTAGGGTTGTTTATCTTTTTGATTTTATTGGTTTTGGAGTCAGCTGGCACCAAGTGTGGAGGTGCAGGTAGATTCCCACAGGAATCTTTTTTTCTTTTTGTTAATAATTGATGGATCTGCTCCAAAGAGCAGGGAAGATGGCAGGGTATAAGTACACCTTCCTAGGGATTATTTCTAGCAGATACCATGGGCTGAGGCCATTGTTACAGAATCATAGAATGGTAAGGTTGGAAGGGACCTCAAGGATCATCCAGTTCCAACCCCCTGCCATAGGCAGGGACACCTCCCACTAGAACAGGTCACTCAAGGCCTCCTCNAGTTGCTGTCTGGGCTGCACTCACACTGCAGGCTCATGTTGAGCTTTTCATCACCCCAGACCCCCAGGTCCTTTTCCTCAGCGCTGCTCTCAGTCATTCACCAGTGAGGTTCAACAAGGCCAAGTTCTGGTCCTGAACTTCTTGGCTCACAGTGACCCTATGCAATGACACCGGCTTGAGGAGGAGTGGGTGGAAAGCTGCCTGGTGGAAAAAGACCTGGGGGGGTTGGTTGACAGGTGGCTTAATCTGAGCCAGCCTGTGCCCAGGTGGTCAGGAAAGCCAACAGCATCCTGGCCTGTATCAGGAATAATGTGACCAGCAGTAGGGAAGTGATAGTTTCTCTGTGCTCATTGCTGGTGAGGCCACACCACAGTTGCTGGATTCAGTTTTGGGCTCCTCACTATAAGAAAGACATTGGAATGCTAGAGCATGACCAAAGAAGGGCAACAAAGCTGGCAAAGGGTCTAGAGCATAAATCCTCTGAGGAGCTCCTGAAGGAACTAGGATTATTTAACCTGGAGAAAAAGAGTCTGAGTGGAGACTTTCTCTCTCCCTACAACTATGTGAGTGGAGGCTGTAGTAAGGTGAGCGTTGGTCTTTCTCCCAAGTAACAAGCCATAAGACAAGAGGAAATGGCCTCAGGTTGTGCCAGGGGAGGTTTAGATTGGATATTAGGAAACATTTCTTCACTGAAAGGGTTCCAGGTCAAGCCTTGGAACAGGCTGCTCAGAGAAGTGGTGGTATCACCAGCCACCATAGGTTTTAAAAGATGTGTAGATGTGGTGCTGTTGGATGTGGTTTAGTGGTGACCTGACTGTGCTGGAATAACAATCAAACTTGATAATCTGGATGAACTTGATGTTGTTGAAGGTCTCTTACAACCAAAATGATTCCATGGTTCTAGTATTTCCTCCTGAAAGGTAAATCAGTGGTGCCGCCCAAGGTGTTTGGTGGCTTTATTTGCCAGGGCAGACCTGAGGATCACAGGATCACAGGGTGGTAGGGGTTGGAAGGGACCTCCAGATATTGTCAAGTCCAAATGTCCACCGCCCCTGCCAGAGCAGGACCATAATCTAGTGCAGGTCCCACAGGAACACAACCGGACAAGTTTTAAAAGTCTCTAGAGAAGGAGACTCCACAACGTCTCTGGGGAGCCTGTTCTGGTGCCCTGTGACCCTTATCTATGTTAGGAGCCCTTATCTATGATGCTTCTAGGACCAGCTAGATCTTCCCAGCATGATGAGTGTTGTGGCACTCAGGAATGCCAAGCAAATATGTCACTTTTGCTGCGAGTATCAGCAGGAGAGCAGAAATACAGATACACTCCAAAACCGACACCTTCTCAGGGACATCATTTCAAGTCCATGAGATACAGGAGTTGCAGTCCCATCCTCTGCCTTCAGGAAGGGAAGGCTGACATCACAGCTCTGCTGAAAAAGTCCCCTCTGAGCTTCCCAAGGAGGCAGAGCAATTACTCCTCTCCAATAAGCCCAGGAACATTGTGCGAAGCTGTCTGCATGCAGTGGTAGTGCAGCTCTCTGAGCAGGGGAATTCAGAGCTCTCAGCAAGGAGGGAAATGCAGCTTGAGAGGATTGAGAAGATTCATAAAAAATGCCTGGCTCCCAGCCTAGTCCATCCCATTGTTGGTTGTGCTCCCAGATGTGCATTTTTGCTTTGGGGATAGAGTCCCAAGGAGGTCCTTGAGGGGGTCCCGAAGGAGGCTCCTTTGCTACAACACAGCCAAAGCAGCACATCTTAACCTGGAGTGGTGAGAGGTGAGCCTTTGGCCAACAGCAGCCCACCTAGCATCACGAGGCTTTGCTTGTTCATCCTCACCAAGCCTCTGGCTCGTTCTCTCGTTGGGACCAACACAACAGCTGTAGCATGGCTCCAAGACCTTCTGCTGGCATCGAGTTTTAAGTTGTGGATGTCCATTGCTACCTTTTCCAGATCTTGAGAGTTCAGTCCTATCAACTCAGAGAACAGGCCAGGAAACATGAGGTTAAGATGACACTTCCCACACAGCCCCCTTTGTAACCTTAACTCTGTTCCCCTGGGAATGGCAATAGGAACTGGAACAGGATCTTATCCTTCCTTGGCTGTATGTGTAACATTCCCTCACCATAAACTCAGGATCTCAACATAAAACCAAGGGACTTGAAGGCTAAGTCTACACTGTTAAATTAAGGAGAGACAGATTTATCCATGACCATCAGGAAGAAGACCTTAAGGGATGGAATCACAGAATCATGGAAAACAAAGCAGAGGTGATTGGTGGTAACCAGCAATGGCTTCACCAAGGGCAGATCTTGCCTGACAAATCTGGTGGCTTTTTATGATGAAGTCACAGCAACAGTGGACAAGGGAAGGGCAGCTGATGTCATCTGCCTGGACCTAAGGCATTTGACTCTGTCCCACATGACATCCTGGTCACCAAACTGGAAAAACATGGACTGGATGGGTGGGGCACTGCTGGGTAAGGAATTGGCTGGATGGTGGCACACAGAGAGTGGTGATCAAGGGCACAATGTCCACCTGGAGACCAGTGCCAAGTGGCATCCCTCGGGGTCAGTGCTGGCACCAGTGCTGTTTAACATCTTTGTCAGTGCCATGGACAGAGGAATCAGTGCACCCTCAGCAAGTCTGCAGATGGCACCAAGCTGTGTGGCACAGTTGACTTGCCAGAGGGCAGGGATCCATCCAGAGGGAACCTGGCAGGCTGGAGAGGTGGGCCCAGGCCAACCTCATGACATTCAACAAGGCCAAGTGTAAGGTCCTGCACCTGGGTAGGCACAATCCCAAGCACAACTCCAGGCTGGGTGGGGAATGGCTGAGAGCAACCCTGAGGAAAAGGCCCTGGGGGTCTGGGGTGATGAAAAGCTCAAGATGAGGCTGCAGTGTGAGTGCAGCCCAGACAGCAACTGAGTGCTGGGCTGCAGCAAGAGCAGTGTGGCCATTTTTGCTTTCTTGCCTTCTTTTCTTATCCCACCACCCCTTCCCACCCCATGCCTAGCAGAACCCATCATCAATGTGTGACCCAGGCCCTTTTTTCTCATGCAAAACAACCCTCCCACGACATAAAAAACACAGAGCAGTCTTGTCAGTCCCCTTCTGCAGCTACAGGATTTATCCTCCCAGCCCTTGGAATCCCCTTCCAGCCCTGTGAAGCAATCCATCTCTCACCTGCTATTAGAGAGTTCATCTCACAGACCTAATGGAGTTCCTAAGTCCTGAATTGGCTCCCACTAATGCTCTCTGGCTGGGTCGCTGTGGGAAGCGAGCTGGGAATTAATTGTGGACATCAATACTGACACCGATGGAGAGGCTTCCCCCGGGGAAGGGACATGCTTTTAGCAGGCCTTGCCTCCTGCTCCCCTTGGAGCCATGTTTCATGTGGTTGGAGTAACCATGGAGAAGTTCATCCTGCTTTCACTGAGTGTGTCTTTTGTGCTGGGCTCGCCGGTCTGCCCCAGAGCAAACTGATTTTTTGGAGAAAGCATTAGGGTCTCCTGGCATTGAGAGGTGATAGGAAACTGGGAGGGATGGCTGACATGCCATCAGGCTATGCTGCCATTCAGCAACACCTGGACAGGCTGGAGAGTTGGGCAGAGGGGAAGCTCACGAAGTTCAACAAGGGCACAGCACTAAGCTACCATCTTCACACCATCCTTGGAAGAGGTTAGTCCAAAGCCTAATGTCATGGCAATTCCTCACTATGATTCAGGAGGTAGTAAGGCTGGGGGGATGTCCCCGAGAGACTTAGGGTGCAGTTCTTCTGGTTT
>VWYK01047221.1:0-10383 GCA_013399775.1 Semnornis frantzii | reverse complement strand
AATTTAATTTTTGTTTTCCCCCCCCCCCCCCCTTAACAACTATCACACAGTAAGAAAAACACTCTGGAAGCTTTACATCCAAATCAAGGAGCAGTTGTAACCTCCCCAAGGTCACTCTGGCAGTTTGATTATCACTGACACAGGAGCAAATGTTCAAAAGCACCTCTGTATTATGCTTCAGCACAGGGTCTGGAACTAAATTACTTTAGATATTGTGCCAGTGATAGTTCTGATAATACCTTTGGAGACCAGGCAGGGGTCGTGTCACATCCATGGATTATGTATGGAACTGTCAACATTTCCAGGAAAGCTTCTGCTGCTTTGTGCACACATCTGTGTGCTGGTAGCCAAGTCTCTGATGGTATTTGGAATTATAAAGTGCCAACACAGTACAGAGACAGGAAGGTATTTAGGATTTGGTCTTGCACTCATTGAATAGCAACATATATTGACTTCTATCAGATCCTGCCAGACCTTAACATATATACACTTTACACCTTTGAGCAGCCTTCCAGTACCTGAAGGGGCTACAGGACTGCAGGGGAGACACTTTTGACAAAGGGTTGTAGTGACAGGATGAGAGGCAATGGCTTTGGGCTGGAAGGGGGAAGACTGAGACTGGAGATTTGGAAGAAATTCTTTAGAGTGAGAGTGGTGAGACACTGGAAGAGGTTGCCCAGGGAGGTTGTGATTGCCCCCTCCCTGGAGGTGTTGCAGTGGAGGGTGTCCTGGCCAGTGCCAGTGGGGTTAGAACTAGATGATCTTTGAGGTGACTTCCAACACAAACCATTCTATGAATCTATGAATCTAGTCCAAGCTCCTGCTAGGGCAGCATCACCCAGAGTAAATCTCACAGAAACACATCCAGGTGAGTTTGGAACTGCCTCCAGAAAGATTTTTTTTCTTTATGTTTGTGTGCAACCTCCTGTGTTCCAGTTTGTGTCTACTAGTCCTGTCTGGTTGTCCCAGGTTGGGAACTATAGGGTTAAGAAAGTCCTCTTNGTTATCAGGACAAACATGTAAGGATAGGCCTGGTTGGGGCCTCCAGAGGCTGTGCTTAGGCCTTTTGGATGGCAGAGGCATGGGGGGGGGAGGATTGGAGCACTGGGGATGATAGATTTAGTTTTGGGATGGGGGAAAATTCAAGGGGGCTCGCTTATGGATTCTGTATCTGCCTTGGAATTTCTATCTGCAAATTCTCTCCAAATACAATTCTGTGTTTTTTTTCTCCAATTCATTTGAGAACTTTATTCTGTTGTTTTTTTCTTTAAACCCACGACACTGGTGACAAGTCCTGTCACCAGACACCAGTGGCTCCATTCTCCTGACACTCACCCTGTAGATATTGGTCAGCATTGATGAGATACATGCTCAGCCTCCTTTTCTTCAGGCTTAAGCAGCCCCAGGTCTCTCAGCCTCTCTTTATAAGGTAGATGCTCCAGACCCCTCAGTATCTCAGTGGCTTTCTGTTGGACTCTCCAGTAGTTCTTTATCCCTTTTGAACTGAGAAGCCCAGAAGTGGACACAGTATTTCAGGTAAGGCCTTACCAGAGAAGATGGAGAGGAGTCACAAAGGCAAAATCCTGTTTGGAGGCTTTCCCTCACTTCTTGTCTGCCTGCAGTATTCCCTCATCACCTTTTTCTCCAATGAGCCTCGTTATGTTTTTCCTGCTACTCTCTATTGACAATTGAGGCTGTAAGCAAGTAGAAGGTGCTTTTAGCACACAGGAAAACACAAGCTTTGACAACTCTTGTCTGGAAAAACAATAGTGCCTTTCCTTTGCAAATTAATTTTAATAACTGTGGCTAGTTGAGTAGTTTTGCATGAATACACACAATTAAATTAATATGCAAATGTTCCTGTTCCCCTGAGAATACCAAAAGGCATTCTTTACAGCCTGTGAGACAAGGAGGAGGAAAGGAAGAAACCATAGCAGCCCCCAAAACAGGCTTGTTTAGGAGGGTGCCATGTCTTTTCTTTGGCTGAGCCACTGAAAGGGGCTGTGAGCCTGACTGAAACAATGCTCGTTGATGAAGCAGAAAGAAAGGAGGAAGAGGAGCCTTTGGAGATAAAGGAAAGAGGAAAAGCCTGGAGCATCCCACGTTGTTAAAATCTGACCTCAGCAAGTCTACATTTTCACAAAGGTGGCATTTACTGTGTCAGGCCTCACAAAGGTTCCCATTCTTCCCTTGCCTACAGAGACCCCCTCTTTCTCCAGCCATGTTTGAGCAAGGGCCTCAGACAATTAGCAGACTCTGGCCCCGCAACCTTCGGTTGTCAATCACCTTCCCAAGCAGATGGGCAGCAGGACAAGAAAAGATGGTTTCCAGGAGGCTCTGCCCTTCGGCTGCTATCTGTGCGCCAGGGGCCCCTGGGAATGGCAGCCTGGCTGGGAGGATTGTTGGGCTCCCTGACAGCAGACACCTCTGTGCCACCCAGGGCACGGCTGCGCGCAGGCAGAGCCCATTGTACAGCTGCAGCATGAGAGCGAGAGCCCGGACGGGCTTCCCAGGAGCCACAAAAGACCCTCTGGAAGTCAGAATGACTCCACAGTCACCAGAAGTCATTATGGGAAAAGCAGCCCTTTCACTCGGGCCTTTGCTTGCTGGCTTTGTGGGCTGGGACAAAACCAAGCACCCCCCAGACCCCGGATACAGCACAGGAGAGAGTGTGTGACAAAGATAGATTAGAAAAGTCTGGGAGGATAGAGGGAAGTAGATGTAGATGTGGATCTCCAGAGAGAGGAGGGAAACAGATGGGACACAAAGGCACTCCTGTATGGGGCTGTTCTCAGCACGCTGCCTTTCTCTGACCTCATGCCAGACTGCAGGGAACCATGACCACTGGTAACGCCACAGTGGGAATGTTTGTAAGCAAGGCCAGGGGACCAGGAGGCAGGACATAACTCCCACTTCCTCTCCCACCAGCCTGCCCCAGCCTGGGAGCAAAAGAGAGGGGAGAATCAATCGTGGGATGAACAAAACTACATAGGCAGCAGGGCAAATACAGCTCAAAAGGCAGGAAAGCTCTCACACCTCATCTGAGCAGCAAGGGAAGAGCCAGGGGAGAAGGAGGTGAAGCTTGTTTTGATCTAGGATGAAGCAGTACAAGTCTGAGATCAACTGGGGACAGCATGGCTCTGGTCTGAAACCAAAAGCCCTCTGTAGATGACTGTCAGCAGGTCCCAAAGTGTAACTAGCAAAATCACCCTCCTTGGCCAGGGAAGGAAATCTAGGGGCTGGAAAGCACCCATCTTCAGCTGCCTGGCATATGCACCTTAACTCCTCAGTTTGGAAGAGTGGTTTGCAACAGGGACGTGCATGTCGTGAGAGACACAGCCCAGGGCTACCTGCCCTTCACCCCCAGGCAGCCTGACACAGTGAGGATGCCACACAGGGGTAACCAGGACTCCAGGGGGGCAGTGACAACCAGGGCATTGTCACTTCCCTAGTTCACTTCTCACACTGCCTTTCTTCCAGGCATGAGAGAGCTCTGAAGGAAAGGAGATGAAATTTATCTAGAAGAATCTGGCAGTCCAGATTCTTACTGCTGACACACAGAGGTGTTTTGCTAGAAATTTCACCCCAGTTTTAAAGATGCACAAACATAAAGGCAGAGAAAGAATGCAACTTGTCCTCTTCTTTTGCTGATGCCAGCCTGCCATCCCTCATTCTGAGGAGCCCAGAACATTTGAGAACGAATATAAACAGCTTCCCCTTCCTGCT
Source organism: Semnornis frantzii (assembly GCA_013399775.1). Lineage (NCBI taxonomy): Eukaryota > Metazoa > Chordata > Aves > Piciformes > Ramphastidae > Semnornis > Semnornis frantzii. The sequence goes on along the minus strand of VWYK01047221.1, from coordinate 6,657 downwards.
AAAAATCCTGTAACTGGCTAAAACCTCCATGAGATTTTAATAAGAAGGATCCAATTTGTTTTTTATTTACCTTCTGGTTTTAAGTCTTTAAGAAACAAATTGCTCTGCAGCTTTGCTGGCTAAAATAAATAAATCATTACATAAATCAATCACCAAATGCAGGGAACAAAAATAAACAAATAAATCATTTTGTAAAAAAAAAAAAAAACAAAAAAAAAAACCAACAACCAAACCAAACAAACAAAAACCCAAACCCCCCCAAAAAAACAAACCCAACAAAATTAAAAGAGCCTGACACTTCCACAGTCCCCAGCTCCCAGGAGCTGACAGGGAAAGGAGTGCAGCAGATTGTGCCCTGCTCTCAGAAACAATAGCAAAATGTATTAAGACTTTATGCCTCCTTGCTGCCTTTCTGCTGTTATTACTGAGCCTACTCTGCCTTTCTTTTTCTTTACCCTGTGCAAACCACCTGCTAGCGAGTGCCAGGAGGATGGGAAAAGGAGATTATTATTTGTAGCTGCAGAAGGAGGCCAGTGTTGAAGTTGAAAAGGTAAAGACAACCTATGCACTAGGAGGACGAGGCATCAAAGAAGAGGTGGGTGAGAGAAGAGGCAGAAGCAGCAGAACTGTTGCTTTGCTTCGGGGGTCTAGGCCTTGGTGGCAGAGGTGATGCCCTTAATTTTAATCTCCTTGAGGAGCACAAAGGGAAGAAGGATTTATGACACAAATAAAGGAATTACTATGAATAAAATGTCTGTTTGAGCTACAGTGAAAAATGCCCAGCCCAGAGCTTTATTGTGTTTTTGTTTAACCTCCTCACACGAGGCAGCAGCAGGGAAGAGGGAAGCCTCAGCCAGCACCTCCATGCCGGCAGCAGCAGGCAAGCACAGGCCACAGCCAGGAGATCAGCTCTCATTTTGAGTGGGCTCTGCACTCTCAGAGGGATCTGCAGGCACAGACCCAAGTTTTTCAATATGAGAATGCAGGTAGTACCAATATTGCTTCGTGGACATAGGGGTCCCTTCTGGCCAAGCCCAAATATTCTAGCAAACCACTGGGACCCAAGTCAATTGCTCGGATATGTGCTGCTTTCCCGGCGCCTGCTTTCTGGGGAGCTCTTGGCCAAGAGCTGAAAAACAGGAATCCAATATAACTCCTCTTTCCTGAGGAGGAGCTGCCTAGAGATGCAGCTGAGGTGCAACTGTCAGAGGTTGCTCTCTTCTCACACCAAACAGGCAAAAGACAAGCTGTGGTGTAGGCTTTGCTCCACGCTTGCACACCAGAGATAGTATTTCTCTGCTTCATGTGTTTAGGACTAGCCACAGACCTGAGTGCTCGATGAACTAAGGCAGGACCTCCTGCTATTATTTAAATCTGGTTGTTTGCTTCCCTTTATGATCATTGCCTCCTTTTCACTGGATGCCCTCTCATTTCAGATGGCTGTGTCTGTCTATTGATCACCTGCTGAGGAGCAGTTAATAAATGCTGAGGAACTTTAGCCCTTTGTCTTTCAGCCTGTTAGTGAGCAGCCTTTATTTTTCTGCTCTGAAAATGTGAACATCTTGGAAATTAGAAGCTGTGTCCTGAGACAGGTGAATCGACTGAGAAATAAAACCTGTAATAACAGAGTAGCCAAGATATCCCTAGGATGGCTTTCTGAAAGCAAATGCTTCCTGTGAGGGCACCGGTGACAATTCGCAGTGGGTAAAAGCATCCTGTCGTTATGCAGAGCTCTGGCTGCTTATGGTAAGTCACAAAGAACAGGTGAGAATGAAGTCAATTCATTAAGAGGAGTGTGGCCTGCAGGTCAAGAGAGGGGTTTTGCCCCTTTATTCTGCTCTTGTTGAGACCCCCACTTCAAATACTGCAACCAGTTCTGGTGTGCACAGCATAAGAAGGACACAAAGCTGTTGGAGTGAGTCCAGAGGAGGCCACAAAAGATGATCTGGATCACAAAAGAGGCTGGAGCACCTCTGCTATGAGAACAGGTTGAGGGAGCTGGGATTGTTCAGCCTGCAGAGGAAAAGGCTCCAAGGGAACCTTAGAGCTGCCTTGTGATACCTGAAGGGATCCTTCAGGAAGGCTGCAGAGGGACTTTTCCTAAGGGTGTCTAGAGACAGTGCAAGGGAGAATGGTTTGAAGCTGAGGGAGTCCCATGGAAAAGACAAGGGGTGATGGGCACAAGTTTCTGCTGGGGAGATTTCTATTGAACTCCAGAAGTTCAAGACATTGGAAGTCCAGACATTGGAATCATCTCCCAGGGGAAGCAGTGGAATCCCCTATGCTGGGTAGTTAGAAGACACAGCTTGACAGGGTACTGGGCCAGCTCATTTCAACTACTGTGACCTAGAAATGTTGGACCAGATGACCCTTGGGGTGCCTTCCAACCTGGCTCTATCAAGATGAGAGCAGTGACGTTGTGGTGACTCAGCTAGGAAAGGCATATTTGGATTTTTTTACCTTTCTCTTTCCTGAATCAGCTATTGAAACCAACCACCACAAACAGCAGCATTTCAGGTTGGTTCCCCACCCCAGGATTCCAAGTCAGAATTAGAAAGATCCTGTGATGACTGTGCAGGAATGATGCAGATCTTTAGTGAGTAGAAACAGGATCTATCACAGAAAGGCCTCTTTGAACAGCTGCTTTGTTTTCTGAAGCAAAGTTCTCTTGCGACCCAGCACAGATAATGGCTTGTTACAGAAAGACTGCATTTTGCCAGGGCAATTTTGAACCTCCCATGTCAGGCATGCAAAGCAAGCCAGCTTGAGAGGTACCTTAAATCATCTATTTGACTGCAAATCCAGCCAGTGCTGCCTGTAGCAATAAAATCATGGTCCTCAGGAAACACTTTTCTCATGTGCTCAAGCATTCAGATCAAGCTCTGCTATCCAACCTCTCCCTGAGGGATCCACTGCTGATGAGACAGTGGGGACTGCCCTTAGCATTCACACATGATTCACAGATTGCATTGGGTTGATAAGGACCCTCAAGAGCCACCTCACCCAACCCTGCTGCAGACAGCAGGGACACTTCCACAGTCCTTTGCACTCTTTCAGGCAAAATCAAACCATGCCTAGTGCAACTGAGACCATGACAGGTGAGTCAAAGACAGAAATTCTGCTTTCTCCAAGACACAGCAAGTGCTGAATGAGCTCCTCATCTCTGCCCAACCTCAATGGCCCTAATTGCTCTTTTCAGCTTTAAGAGAGACACCTCCCTACAGCCTGAGAGCAGAACCCCTCTATGCATCCACCTAAGGCTATGGCATATGACTGCTGCCAGAGAAGCACAGGTGCTGTGGCAAACCAGAAAATTTTGATGGGAGAGGAAGTCCTTGATTCCTTATTTCCACAGGACATCACATGTACCAGAGCAAAACTGAAAACGAACCAAAAGGAGGAAGACTGATTTATAATCTAAGCACAAAGCCCTTGCTGTTTTCACCAGCTCAGTGCTCCCAAGAGTTCTCATAGTGGTTAGAGAACATCCATTCCTAGGGAGCTGCTGAGGTGCTGCTCACCCAGGAGGAGCTAAGCATCGACTACAAACACACCTTGGTGATTGTCCAGTCCCACTCAGTTCTGAACACAAAGCCCTGGCAGAGTGGAAACCCTCCAAGCAGAAAATGCACCACAGAATGATAGAATCATAGAATGGTTTGGGTTGAAAGGGACCTCCAAAGGTCATCCAGTCCAAGCCCTCTGCAGTGAGAAACAAACCCTTCTACCTGAGCAGACAGTTGGGCCTCTTCCACCCATGCTATGGGTCTTTCTATAGCATCATTTTAAGGGAACATTCCCTGAGCCTCTCGAGGTGTGTGCCATGCCCAGTATCACCTTAAGCTCACTCTGTAACAGTCCAGTTCCATTTCATAGGATCCTAGAATGGTTTGGCTTGGAAGGGACTTCCAAAGCTCATGAAGTCCAACCACCCCTGCAGTCAGCAGGGACATCCTCCACTAGATCAGGTTGCTCACAGCCTTGTCCAGCCTGACCTTGAATGTCTCCAGGGATGGGGCCTCAACTGCCTCCCTGGGAAACCTGTTGCAGTGTTCCAGCACCCTCATGGTGCAGAACTTGTTCCAAACATCCAATCTTCTCTGCTCTTCTCTCATTTCACACCATTGCCCTTGTCTTGTCATTGCAAGCCTTTGGAAACTATCCCTCTGCAGCCATCTTGTAGCCCCCTTCAGGTACCTGAAGGCCTCTATTGTTAAATTCTACTGGTCCAGGCTATAAAACTCAAGCATCTACTACTGAAAACGTGGCTTTGATGTGCCAGATACCCTCTGGCACTCACAAGCCTCTGACATGTTTGTATTATTGTTTGGAAGAGAGATGGAGACCCCTAATTATGCTTTAATCACAAGGACCCAGAAAGATAGCAGAGGAGGGGCACATTTTACCCTCAAGTGCTATCTGATCTCTTTGGAAAATGTTGAATTGCCCCTACAGCTATTGCAAATTAACTACTTAATGAAGCATCTGTGACTGCTGGCATGTCCCAGCCATGTCACTGTGATGCTTGAAGGACAATGGAGATTAACTAGGAGGTTGATCATGATGATACCTTACCTAGCAGCCAATCACATGAAATAATGGGCACTTTGAATTGAAACTTGCCTGGGTGAAAAAATATTGGTTTGCTATTATGTAAACACCTCTTTTTAGATCTAGGCTCCCCCCAGTTCAAGAGAGACAGGGATCTGCTGGAGAGAGTCCAACAGAGGCTATGAGGGTGATTTGGAGGCTTGAACTTCTCTGCTATGAAGAAAGACTGAGAGACCTGGGGCTGTTTTAGTTTGGAGAGGAGAAGGCTGAGAGAAGACCTGATCAATGTCTATAAATATCTGAGGGATGGGTGTCAGGATGAAGGTGCCAGGCTCTTCAACCCAGACCATTCCACAGTTCTACCATTCTGGGAATTTATCAAGAGTACTCTGGTTGTGAAACAGAAAGACTTTCATGCTCTGAAAGCCTCACAGTGAACAGGATCTGTGCAAAGAGCTCCATGGTAGGATGTAAAAGCAGACACTGATTTACTGAGCAAACTAACAGTAGCCATGCTGTAATGTCCTTGGTTCAGGCCAAATGCTTATCCAGGGAACAATCCCTTTATTAAGAGCAGCATAAAATCCTAGCAGCTAGAGAACATGGGGATGGTTCTGCCTGCACAGAGCACAGCTAACAGCTGCTGGAAAGTGCAATTTTCCAGCAAGCCACAAATGTATAGTGGTCTGAGTAGAGACAACAGCTCCACCAGTTATCCTGCTGCCTCCTCTCATGAATGCTGTCAGTGAGGCTGGTCAACCATCATCACATCTCCAGACAGGAAACAGCAAGAAGTTTGCAAATGAAAACTGATGTCTTGGAACACTCCTCTTGGAGTATTCAGAAAGAAGTTTCATCCCATAACATGTCTGCTCCCACTATTTGCTGTCCACGGGACAGAGGTAATCACTGGAGTACTTACTGATATGATTAATATTAGAGGAATAGTGTGAAGGGCTGTGGTCTTGGACCACCCCCAGGTCAGTGTACACAAGGATGAACTCTTCAAGAATCACAGAATCATTTTGGTTGGAAAAGCCCTTTAAGATCATTCAGTCCAAACCATGCCCTAACTCAAAGGCAGTTGGTGCTAAACCATGCCCCTCAGCACCACATCTCTGCACCTTTGAAACACCTCCAGGAACAGGGATTCAGCCACCCCCTTGGGCTGCTTCCTCCAGGATTTGAGAACATTTTCAGTCAACAAGTTGCGTTTAAAATCCAACCCAAGCCTCCCCTGGTGCAACTCGAGGCCATTTCTTCTCCTATCACTTGCTTCAAGAGAGAAGAGACCAACTGCCACCTGGCTACATCCTCCTTCCAGGGAGCTGGAGAGGGTAAGAAGGTCTGACATCCACCTTTACATTTGTCTTACATACATTTCCAAACCTCAGGTAGGTTGCTGGAATGACCAATGAAGGGAACACTGAAGGATGGGAGCAGTGCTTTGTGCTCTATATCCCAGCAGCCTTTGGCTTTGACAAGTGTCTGCATTAAATTGGTACCCACCTGACTCTCAGAACACTCAGAAATGAGAGATATCTGAAGAGACACTCAGACAAATCCAGTGTTGCTATTTGTCAAAGCCTTCAGTCAAAATTAATTCTATTCCAAAGATGTCATGCTGGTCAAGTTGAGTGGCACTGAGGGGTTGAGGGAGGCACCGGCAATGGTGAATGCATTGGCAGCCATGCAGAAAAAGGACAGCCTTCAGCTCTCCTGGAACATGCAGCTGGTAGAAAATAGAGACCTGCTTGCTTTCTGTGGTGCTTTGCTCCTAAATCACCCAGCTGCCAGGTCCAGCAGTGCTCTCTGTGCCCCTTTCCCTCCACAGAAGCAGCAGGCTGATGCATAGGCTCTTTAAATAAATAACCAGTGCCTGCTAGGGCACTGGAGTGCAATTCTGAGAAGAGGAGGAGGAGGAAGAGTTCACCCTAACATACTGATCAAGAGAAACATGAGACCAAAGTACAGAGGAGAGGAGGATTCGTGCTGTAAATCTGCCAAGGAGGTGAGCTGTAAACAAAAGAAAAAAGCTACAAAGTCAGAACTACTGCCCTTGACATGTATCCAAGAATCACCAGGGCTGGAAAACACCTCCAAGAT
>VWYK01047220.1:0-10105 GCA_013399775.1 Semnornis frantzii | reverse complement strand
TTCAGCTGCCCTTTCCTCCACTCTTTGTACAGTAGACAATCCACACAAGAATGACTCTGAATGTGAGCATCTTCTTTGGATTTATTAAAACACTTCATTATAATTGTTCAGTATATAAATATCAGGTTTTGAATTCTGGAGTGGAAATAATTGCTTCGCTCTGGATCTGTGATTGCAGAGCTGTGACACTCTCACGCAGTGATCCTGAAGTTATTCCTTCAGTTATCTCCAGGTCTTGTTAATTGACTTACTGGATTACAGGAGTGCTGAACCCCCTCTATCTCTAACCAGGACTCTGTGGTGTCAAGGTGTTGTACAAAACTGGCATGGAAACCAACTGCCATCCACTGCCATCCACTGACAGTGGATTGTAAAATAACCCAATAAGCTTCCTCCATTCCTCTACTTGACTCCTGGTGTAATGGTTGAACACCATCCTTCCTCCAACTGATTTTGGAAGCAGTCATCAAATGAAAGGGAGGGAAGATGGCAATTTAATTAGAGATCTAAGAGGTCATTTCTCCCCACAACTCCTTGATAAGCATCAAGGCAGTAGTGGTGAAAGGAAGCTGCTGTATATCCTAACAATTTAAGTTAACACAGTAATCAAGTTACCCTCATTTGCTCCTTTCTTTTACTAGGATAGAAATAGTGAACTATGCTGCTAATTTAATCCTTTTGCATGCCTCTCAGTGAACTAAGAAGGTGGTCCTTGCTCAAAGCAATCATCAGCCCCCTAAGGCAGCCAGTTGTAGCTTTATTCGCACCGATGCTCAGTGGATGCTGTAGCGGAGAGGTAATTAATTAATGCAAGATGCTATTTTCAAAAATCAATATTGTTTATTAATATTCAATATTCAGAACTCTCCCCACATCAGTCACTAATTTCAATAACAATTGGTTCTTTTCATCAGTCACGGAAACTTTATGCAGGTTACAACAGGCTCTAGCAATAATCAGTGATAATATATAACATTAATTGAACTCAATTGAACAGGCAGAGAAGGCTTTGCAGTCAGTGTACCTCTTGTGCTCCGTACTCCGCTTTCCCACTGAATGGACTCAAGGAGCTCCTTTCTGCTTATGGCAGAAGGCAATGGTGAGTTACAAGAGGCTTTAAGTATTTACTTATAAAATACTATCTCACAACTTGCAGGGCTGGCTACAGCTTCAGACAGCACCCAAAGTCTTTCAGGGAATGTTGTACTTCTGGTTCTTCCCGGGCTGCTGGGAAAAGGAGGCAGACAAGCTCTGACCTGGTCTGATCTCCTCTGCATGATCTGTGCATCTCCAGGACTTCCTGTCTTGGCAGGAGACCTTCAGGTGCAGGCAGGATGTCTTGAGATGTGCAGTCTCAGCACAATGTCATGCTGGCTGTGCAGGCTGATCATGTAGAGGCATTTAGAGCCTGTTCCTGGTAAACTCTTGGAAGGCAGTTACCAGGAAGTTCAGGATATAAGGCAGCATGGATACAACGGCAGAGCACAATTTTACTCCCTGCTCATCTTCTTTTATCCATACAGCCTGAGACTAATGGGCCTTTGGACACAATCAGAATGGCAGTTAGCCAAACTTGGCCATATTAGGTGAAGCCACAGGCTTGCTTTACCCTTTTAAGGGCAGAACACAGCCTTGCACAAGGCAAACTGTGCACCTTGTTTACTGCAGAGTTCAAAACAAGTCTGGGCAGACCACAGTCCTCAGACTCAGTGGCTCCAGGTTCTTTGTCCTCTTTCCCACGGTTGCTTCTCCCCAAAACAGAAGGAGGGAGAGCAGAAAAAACATCTCTGGGCAAACCAGGCCATGTGTAAGCCTATTTTGGCCTGCTTAGGCCTATCACAACAAGCAGCAATCAAGTTACCTTCATTTGCTCCTTTCTTTTACTAGGATAGAAATAGTGAACTATGCTGCTAATTTAATCCTTTTGCATGCCTCCCAGTGTACTAAGAAGGTGGTCCTTGCTTAAAACAGTCATCAGTCCCCTAAGGTGACCAGTTGTAGCTTTATTCACACCGATGCTCAGTGCATGCCAGGAATTTTCAGCATCAGAACCAGTATTTATAATTGTAATTTGCAGCAGAACTCTCTTTCAGGTCTTTACTCTTAACAGGTGCTCTCTCCCTGCCTAGTGCTCTGCAGATTGTGAAAGCAAGTGAAGGTATTACTGTTAGGCACTAAATACATCATGAAGATTAACTTGATAAATGGTCAGTTCTGGCTTCGTGCTTGAAACTTAATTGTCTGAACGAAACGTGTGAATCCCTCCCCATGTAACAGCCATTTGTCTCTTTACAGACTTCCCAGTGCTCTGTGCAAGGTGAAAGCAAGCAAGTGGATAATTCCTGATTTGTAAAAGATCCTGGACAAAGTTGTAGACAGACCAATATGATCCAAACAATGACCTAAGCAATGCCTGTTTATTGAATATGAGCATGCACTTAGATACTTTCTAACAGACTATGAGGGTTAGTTCATTGTTCAGCAATTGGTCCAGATCATTAAGGCACAAGCTGTGTGGCATTAAGCAATTGGTTCAAATCATGGAGGCACAACCTGTGTGGCATTAAGCAATTCGTTCACCATTCTCTGTTCAAACGCTCCATGTGAGTCTTTGTTTTGCTTTGATCATCCTGTTGTTGACTTCTTCTCCGGGCTGCTGCAGCTGCTGTCCTTGCCCTTCAGATGAACCTTCATGCAGGCTGTGAAACTTTTCAGTTCACAATTAGCAGTTAGCACAGGTTGGATTGCTCACATGTCCATTTAATGCACAGTATTTCCCTACATTGCTGGAGGTGATGTGGTATTTTTAATTCTACCAAGAATAATTTCCTGAGATGTGATGTCCAGCTGTGTGCATACCCTGTATGCCAACCACAATGGACACTGGTACTTGGGTGAGTCTTTCCAGTGGGGAAGCTCCTAATAACTGATAGATATCCCAGGTAGAAAATGAGATCTTCCTTTTCAAACATTCTTGCCGATGTTCCCCAAGTCAAGTCCCTTGCCAAGAGTGATGGAAGTATTTATTTTCCTTAATAGCTGGCAGGAATTTTGCTGTCTATGCTTTGGTGTGAACATTCCTTGTTTCTCTTTTCTCCTTCACTCCCTCTCTCTCCTTGAGCCTGGCTTCTCCCTATTTTTTCCCTTCTCTGCTTGGATTGTGTATTTTCAAACTTTGATGCTGACATGTTTTCCCATTGTGCCCTAAGCAGCACAGCAGAAGGCTGGACATCAAAGCACCTTTAAAAAGGGAATTGTCAGGAACTGGTGTGCATGAGCTGTGTGTTTTTGCATAATAATTTTTGCGGGTCATCGGAGTGAAATATGACTTTGCTCTCACTGTGGCCCCATCATAAGCTCTTTACCTCCAGGAATCCAACCTCCTACTTTTACAACCTATTCATAGTCCCTTTGGAAATTTTAAACACAGCATGCTAGGATGTTGGTTAACAGCAAATAAACCTGTGCACTGACCTGCCCATGTGCTAATAATAAGTCATGAGTCTGCTTTTTAAGAAACCCTGTCACAAATGGTGGCTGAAAAGCTAAATGAACGACTAAATTCCTACAGATAAGACTATCCAGATGGGACTGCTGGGAGGTAGGGTTAATGAATTGGCCCCATGGCCTTGATAGTCATCCTTCAAAAAAAGTGGCACGTGTTGTTCAGAGGAGCCCTGGCCTCTGTTTTCCAAAGGTGGAATTTACCCTGGAGTAAAAGACCAGGAAAAGGTCTCTGCCTCAGGCTTGCATGGGGCTTGGCTGATAGATAAGGCTTGTGTTAGCAAACCTCAAATTTGGGGAGTAAACTAATCCCTTTTGGTGAGGTCCTGAAGAAAAGCATTCAAGCCCAGGTGTGAGCACTTGGTACAGTTTCTGATAAATTTTTTTGTCCTTAAGGATTTACAGGGAGTGATGTGCTGATGGGTTACGGGCGATGTGCTTCTAATTCTTAATGGATGGGCACAGAGACTGAGTATGTACATAGAGACTGAGTATGTGCATAGAGACTATGTGCACAGAGACTGAGTACGTGCATAGAGACTGAGTATGTGCGTAGAGACTATGTGCATAATGCCTGAGTGTGTCCGTAGAGCCTGTGTGCATAAAGACTGAGTATGTGCATAGAGACTATGTGCATAGAGACTGAGTATGTGCATAGAGACTGAGTATGTGCATAGAGACTATGTGCATAGAGACTGAGTATGTGCATAGAGACTGAGTATGTGCGCAGAGACTATGTGCAAAAAACCTGTGCATAGAGACTGAGTATGTACATAGAGACTGAGTATGTGCATAGAGACTCAGTATGTGCATAAAGATTATGTGGGAAATATACTTTCTATTGTTTTTTTTTCCCCTTTTTTTTTGCAAGAAATGACTACCTTTTATTTTTTTCACTTTGTTTCTTTGTCATATCTCTATAGTAATTAATTTCACTTATTCCATAATGCTAATCAGCCCAGCACTTTCTGAAAGAACTTTTTCTACTGCAGAAGTGACCTCTGCTTTCGTGGAATGTTGGATTTGGTTAAAAACAGTAATAAAAATAGTATGTTTCTGGCCAGTAGACACACCAAATATTTGGAACCTTCTTGGAGGAGTTGAGAGGTGGCTAAAGGAGAACATCAGCAGAAACAACAAAAAAATTCAACTGTTATCTTTATTGCAATAGCATTGACATTTCTGGGTGTGTCTGGGAGACACACCAAATATTGGGTACCTTTTGGGGGGAGTTGGGAGGTGGCTAAAGGAGAACAGAACAACAACAAAATAGAAACAACAAAAAACTTCAGCTGTTATCTTTATTACAATAACATTGACATTTCTGGGTGTGTCTGGGATACACACCAAATATTGGGGGAGTTGGTGTAACGGGAGGGGTAATTAATTACTGCGAGATGATATTTTAAAATATTAATATATAGGTTATTAATGTTAAATATTCAGAACTCGCATCACCCCGATCACCATTTAATAATAATGATAGGCTCTTTGCAACATTATGGAAACTATATACAGGTTATAGTTGGATCTAGAAATAACTATTAAATATAAACATTGATTGAACTCAATATAAACTGGCAGAGAAGGCTTTGCGGTCAGTATACTGCTTGCAGTCAGTAGGCCGCTTGCTCACTAGATGGACGCAAGGAGCAACTTTCTGCTTAGGGCAGAAGGCAATTAATAATTACAAGAGGCTTTTGGTATTTACTCACAAAAATATCTGACAGTACCCAAGGCTTGTGGCGGGACTGCTGTTGGTAGCCATCAGAGGCTTTAGAGTTTCCCCAGGCTTCCGGAGAACGGAGATAGACGATCTCTGACCTGTTCCTGGCTCTCTGGATGATTTGTGTTATCTCCAGGGCTTCCGTCTGGGCAGAAGGCTTCCAGGTGCAGACAGATGTCTTGTGGTGTGCAGTCTGGGCACGGTGTCACGCTGACTGTGCAGGCCGAATGTGTGAAGGTATGAGAACCTCAGCTCATGATCAATGAGGCAGCAGGCACAGACACACCTTGTAATGGCAAAGGCGTCTGTGCTCCCTGCTCATCTCCTTTTATCCAATACAGCCTGAGACTAATGGGCCTTTGGACACAGGATAGCCAATCAAATGGCAGCTAACCAAGATTGGGCCATATCGGATGAAGCCATAGGCTTGTTTTACCCTTTTCTGGGCAGCACACAGCCTTGCACAAGGCAACCGTGTGCACCTTGTTTACTGCAGGGTCTGGGCAGGCCACAGACCCTAGACTTAGTGGCTCCAGGTTCTTTGTCCCTTTTCCCGCGGGTGCTCTCCCCAAAATGGAAGGAGGGAGAGCAGAAAAACATGCCTGGGCAAGCCAGGATAGGTAGAAGCCTAATTTGGCCTGCTTAGGCCTACCAGGACAGTTGGGAGGTGGCTAAAGGAGAACACCAACAGAAACAACAAAAACGTTCAACTGTTATCTTTATTGCAATAGCATTGACGTTTCTGGGTGTGTCTGGGAGACACACCAAATATTGGGTACCTTTCTGGGGGGAAATAGGAGGTGGCTAGAGGAGAACACCAACAGAAGCAACAACAAAATTCGGCTGTTATCTTTATTGCAATAGCATTGATATTCCTCTATGTGTGTGTGGTGACTGTTGCTTTATCCTTGGACAGAAATACAGTATAGATTAGAGCAACTAAACTCCTTGGCCTTGGGAGTTGCTTCCTTTCTGGGCTGACAAACAATGTACAGTTAATTCCATGATTTCTCGTGTCTCTAGAGTGCATTAGAGTTTCGCAGCAGGAGATTTGTAACAGGGAAAGGAATGGGGCACAGGGAATTAAAAGGTCTGTAAGACTAAAGGCTTGCTCTCCTGTGAGGAGTGATCTTGTCTAAATCAATAAATGTCCATGGTCTGTGTTTTTTAGCTGTGGTTATTAGGACTGTGTGTTCAGTGGGTGTGTTCTGAGAGGAGCCAGTCTTAGCTTAGTAACACACACACAGAGGCACAAATGCATTTATGGCTATTTGTCCAAGTTTTGAATAACTGTCCCTTTTCTTCTCCATCCTTTGCTATACCCAAACCATAATGCAAACTGATTTTGGCTTTGAGGTCAGTAAAGTATTTCTAAGCATGCTTAATTCCAGGCACATGACTATTACAGTTAATATTTATAAGACTTTCCATGGGCTTAGAGGTAAGCAGATGCTTAAATGGCTTCCTAACTCTGAGTCTCATTTTTCCTGAGTATTTGGGAGAGCATTATATTTAATGACTGTGCCATGCACAATAGAAGATGTTCTTGAATAAAGATCATATTATATGAAGGGGGCCTACAGGAAGGCTGGGGAGGGACTGTTGACAAGGTCTTGCAATGACAGGACAAGGGGCAATGGGATTGGACTGACAGAGGGAAGATTTAGACTGGATGTTAGGAGGAAGTTCTTTACAGTGAGGGTGGTGAGACACTGGCACAGGTTGGCCAGGGAGGTTGTGGCTGCTCCCTTGCTGGAGGTGTTCAAGGCCAGATTGGAGGNCTGGCAGGTTGAGAAAGGTTCTCCTGCCCTTCTGCTCTGCCCTGGTGAGGCTGCATCTGGAGTACTGTATCCAATTCTGGGCATCCCAGTTCAAGAGTGACATAGAACTGCTTGAGGGAGTCCAGCAGAGAACCACAAAGATGCTGAAGGCAATGGAACAGCTCTGTTAGGAGGAGAGCCTGAGGGAGCTGGGGCTGTGCTGCTGAGAGAGGAGAAGACTGAGAGGTGACCTCAGCAATGGTTATAAAGATGTAAAGGTGAGTGCCAGGAGGCTGGAGCCAGGCTCTGCTGGGTGATGCCCAGTGACAGGACAAGGGGCACTGGGTGGAAGCCGAGGCATAGGAAGTTTCATTTAAACACGAAGAGAGTTTTTTTTCCATGTGAGGGTGACAGAAGACTGGAACAGGCTGCCCAGGGTGGTTGTGGAGTCTTCCTCTCTGGAGATCAAAACCTGCCTGGATGCATTCCTGTGTGATCTGGTGTAGGAGAACCTGCTCTGGCAGGGGGGTTGGACTGGATGAGCTTTTGAGGTCCCTTCCAACCCCTGACATTCTGTGATTCTGTGATTCTATAATTCTATCATTCATTGTCCTTTATTCTACATTCATCATTGTCTATGCTTCTGCTGAACTGTGTATCTTGGACCAAAACCTGTAATAAAGGGGCACCGATGAAAACTCACAGTTTGATGTAACAAGTTGTCCAAGGCAGTGACTAAGCAAAAATCTTGAAACCTCAAGATTTTTTTTCAGAAATGCTCTGTAAACACACAGAAAAAGGAAATACAGATTAAGAATAGGAAAGCAGTAAAGAAATGGCTATGGACATGTTTTTAACTGCAAAAGGGTGGGGTTTTTTTTGTAACTGCAGTATAAACCTTGCCTGCTCAATCTTACCCTGCAAGGCTCTTAGAGGTGCTACTGACTTCAGCTGCATGGTAGCTAAATAGGCTTAATCCTCCTGCACTCACCAGTCACTGACTTTGCCTGCTCCAATCTCTTAGCAGAAACCAAGCACTACAGTTTTTCTAAGTGTGATAGCTCTATTTAATACTCCAAACTTATGCAACTACCACAGCAAAACCAGAGTAATATTGGCAGTGAAAGGAAAACCTGTGTTCATTTACGCCGATTATTAAATTAGTTCTAATTCTAGGGTATCAGCTAGGGAAATGAATTTCACAGGTATTGGGAAAATACACAGACAGCTGAATTCTTAGAAGAACATGAAACAGAAAGCCAGACAGCTGTGTACAAAGAAGATGTGCTGTTTATGAGCTGTTGAGTTACATTTTCTGCTGATCTATCTGCCTGTGGAAATCCTTTGCTGTGCCTTGAGGACTAAAATATCATTCTGCAGATAGAGGGGCAGGATTCAAGCAGTACCATTCTCCCCAGATTATCTTCTGATGAGGTGTCAGTTTTCTTTTGGCAGGGTCTGGAGGACAGATAAGGGACTATGGTTACAGGCACAAAGGGCTTTTATGACAAGGTGAGAAAGAGAAAGTTTCAGATTAGCAGGAATTTGTATCTTTATTGCTCTTTTGACTTAATTTTAAAATCTTAAAACAGATTTTTGCTGGTACATGAACTCAGTGAACTAATGTCCTATCGGAGTCCTATGTACAGTTCTGGAGCCCCCAGCACAGGAAGGACATGGAAGTGTTGGAGTAGGTCCAGAGGAGGCCACCAAGATGCTGAGAGGGCTGCAGCAGCAGCTCTGCTGTGAGGACAGGCTGAGAGAGTTTGGGCTGTGCATCCTGGAGAAGAGAAGGCTTCCAGGAGACCTTAGAGTAGCCTTCCAGGATCTGAAGGGGGCTCCAGGAAGGCTGGGGAGGGACTATTGACAAGGTCTGGGAATGCCAGGACAAGGGGCAATGGGTTTGCACGCACAGAGGGGAGATTGAAAGTGGATGTTAGGAGGAAGTTGTTTGCAGTGAGTGTGGTGAGACACTGGCACAGGTTGCCCAGGGAGGTTGTGGAGCACAGAATCACCCAACGTGATCTTTGATGAGTCCTTGAGTGACCTGTACTAGTGGGAGGTGTCCTTGCCTATGGCAGAGGGTTGGAACTAGATAATCTTTGAGGTCACTTTCAACTTTACCATTCTATGATTCTATGATTTAAATTTCATCACTCTGACTCTCTAACTTCAAAACCTGCTCCAAGCCTAGAGAAAAGTTCACTATCTTCTTGATTTGGCTACAGAAAATGTGGGTTTGTTTTATGTGGTCAAAAAGAAAAAGAGAGGCAAAGCTCTTGAAAGAGATCAACCAAGAATGAAAAAGGCTACTGTATTTTTCTTAAATTATGCTTGTACCTGGATAATAAATAGAATTAACCAGCTCTTCATTCTTAAATCAACCCTGCTAATTTTAAAGGAAACAAAGAGAAGAACCTTCAGAGGTAGGGGTTTAAACTAACTGCAGATAGAATGAAGCAAATCAATAAAACAAATATAAAACCCCTGCACAATGTATTTCTTTCTTCTTTCTCTTTTTCCCACACCTGCCTTATTCTCTTGTTCTGTTAATCTAAAAAAGGTTTTAGATTTGCAAATCTGTTCTGGAAATGCAAATTTTGGAGTTTTAAAATTGCAAGCAGTCACAAAGCCTGAGGGGATGTCTCACATTCCACAAAACAGTCAAGACTGTCTATGGGATCAGATGGAGATCTTGTGAAGTGCAGTTCTCCACTTAGGAATCAAGCTTCGTATTTTATCTGGCTGTCCTTTGAGATAGAAGCCACTGGGGTGTGAATTCAATTATATCACATATGTAAAACTTCCCAAACTACTCTTGAGTTCCCACTGGTTTAGGCGTACCCATATCTGTTATGTTACTTCAGGGAGGGTCAGCTGTGCTTTGGTGTTGTGGGAAATCAAAGACAACTAAGATGTGGGTCACTGGAGAAGCACGGTTAGAGTGGAGCTGGCAAAAATTCAAGAGGCTAGATATTAAATTCCCTTTCTCTAGGCTGTTGAAAGAATCCATGCAAAATGAAGAAATGCAGAATCCCTGCAGAAAGAGTCCATGCGGAATGAAGAAATGCAGAATCTTTGAAGAAAGAATCCATGCAGCTGGCACCAAGCTGTG